>CBVK0100024912.1:0-29567 GCA_900067695.1 Picea abies
CTCTTCCGATCTCACCTCCTATCTAAGTCCCTAACCCCTCATAAAGTACCATATCTTGATATCATCACATTAACATTAAGAATCATCAATTACTAAGTGGAAATGATGCAAGAAAACCTAATCTAGATTGATCTACATAAACTATTGATAGTCCTATAGGAACTATAACAGTTCTATAGGAAAATCTATAGGAAAAGTAAGAAAGGTTCACATTGTCTATTAATTCCTTATAAAACTAATTAAATGATCAAAACATGATAAAATGATATGGAAATGTAATTCCAACCTTAAATAAAGGATCTCAACGAGTTCCTATAAATCTATAACAACATCTATAGGAAGCATAGTTAAATTACAGTCATGAACATAATTGTGTGTTGGCATGTGAAAAAAAATTATATTATACTCATGAATATAATTATGTGGTGGTATTTTAGCTAATTAAACGACTAAAAGATGAAGCTAAAACAAAACAACATGAAAAGAAAAGTATAGAAGGGTCCTTGAGCCCTCTTGAGTGGGCCCTACCCAAGCAACACAAGGAACTTGAAAAAGACTAATGAGATGAGAAAGAAAGTATTTTTATTGATTAATCACAAAAAGTGCATGAATGGAGAAGAGCTCCAAGTCTTCAATGTCTTTGAACAAAATGACATGATACAATAATTCAATATTCTATCAAAAACTTCTATTTTCAAGGCTAGTCCTTGACGTTTATTTTTACTCCTAGAAAGCTCGACCCTATCCTTAAATCAAGGAGGAATTGTTAGGATTTTCTCTTAAATGTTACTTCATTACTAATTATCATCTTTATTGGATGTCTTTTGGATCTCCAAAGCCCAAGTTTGAAGATAATGGCTCTTTAATATATTGGCAATGAATTGGTGGTAGGTGGGGATAAGATCCCTTATTTTTCTCCATGTGTCAGGACCTCCATACTTTTATGAGTGGCTCGTCCTATTGAGGTTAGGCTACACATAAAATTTTATCATGAAACTAAAATAAAAACATAAGAAAAAATTGTCACATCTGAAACTCAAAATCATTCATTAAATAATTTGTAAGACAACCACATTTTATATTAGGCATGGTAAAAAAGGTGAGTTCTTAGGCACATAAGTAGTAAAAAAGTGTGTCATTGATGGGATAGGCATTATATAGGCCCATCATTAGATGAGATGTCGCTTATATATCATTTTTTTGTTTGTGTTCACTGCACATTTATCTAATATCCCAAGTTGTATACATGGTGATGGCCTCTTTCTCATAATATCCTTTGGTCCTTTATATCTATGATGATTCTTCCCTTTCCTGGCTCCTATATAAATCAGTTGGAGGTGAAATTGGGAGGAGAGGGGGACTCATTCTCAATCCAATCCATTTAGCCTTTATCTTTCTCATGGTCTTTGTATAAGGGAATTCTAAAGAATGCAACCTGTAAGACATTAGGAGAATCTAGATCCTTTATTTGGAGGTCATGGGGTAAGGAGTACCATATATATATCATGGTGAGTTTATGCTTCCTCTTCTCCTAGAATCCTAAAGTTGTGTCGTAGCCTCTATTTTCTTTTCTTCCCAAATCAGGGTTGCATCTTTATTTAAAGAAATATTGTCATGGCTAGCTATAACATCCTTAGGATTTTTCTTCAACCTTGATCCAAAGGAGGATATGGAGCTATTATCCTTTGTAAATTTTCATGTAATTTTCCCTGAGCTCCTCATGACTCAACCAAGATGCAATATATGTGATCTGAACGTCCCCTACATATGGATTATGATTATGTTTGTCAGGGTGAGAAAGAGAAAGGTTACGCAGATATAATTCACATATCCTAGCCTTCTCTTCTATGTTTCTATCTTGGTATGCTTCCCAAAAGGCTTTAGGGGTCTCAATGGTGTAGTGAACATGTTGAGCTATGCTTGTGAGAAAGAGAAAGGTTATGCATATATAATTCACATAGACTAGCCTTCTATTCTATGTTGCTATCCCAGTATGCTTCCAAAAAGTACTTAGGGGTCTCAATGGTGTAGTGAACTTGTTGAGATATTGACGCAGACCTATCGGCCCTCGGGCCGAGATCCGCTCACAGGATCATTCTTTATCTCCCTGCTGGAATCGACATTTATCGATCCACAAGTCCTTTTAGAAGCTCCCCTGTGAAAACAGCACCAGGCGCGAGCTCCACCCTTTCGTTCGACCACAGCGCTATGACCACGGGCCTAACCCAAAGTCTCTTGTCAAAATCTCACGATATCGCGAGTTCACGAGTCGAAGCATTCGACTCCTCCTTCTCTAATCTCGCGATACCCGAAATGTCGATACAGGTATGACTCTTCCTCTGTCAGTGCCTTCCATGCGTGACCGTCGGCTAGGCTAAGCATCAGCTCCTTTTGCTACTCAACGCTTCGCAAGTTTCAGCATCCAACCTTTGCACCTTCCCTTCACAAACCCCAAAGAAGAAATATTGACTTTTCTTCTCGCGTTCTCGCTACCCGCGACTTCATGAGTCAAAGGGTTGAGTCTCCGTGCTCTTATCTCACGAATCCCTGAGACACGAGAGGTCAATGAGGTGTTGACTCCTTCCAATAGGTGACGTGTGTCTGCCTGTCAATCACCCGATCCCACCTTGTGACTCTTCCACATGTCCTCTCGTGCCCGGCTCTCAGCACTTTGTTACTTGTGAAGTTGAAAACGACTCCTTTCAACCTCCGAACCCCCGAACACGCAATAGGTGATGGGGTTCCTGATCCAACAGTCCTCCCATTCTCTAGATCGAACGATTGTCTTTGCTCCTCACGATTTCGCGACTTCATGACTTGGAGCACCCAACGCTTGGGCTCTCACCCTGCAAACCTCCGAGTTCACGGGACCTGAATCCTAGATCTATGCCACCTTTCCTCTTCGAATGGACGGTCCCAATCTTCTCACGACTTCGCCACTCACAAATTCGAAAGACTTCATTCTCTGACTCCCGATGTCTGAATCCCTGATACGGGCGATCTCGCGACACGTGTACTCTCAGACGAACAGCTCAGATATCCTCGGGACTTCACTACTCGTGAAGTCAAGACGCTCACCTCTGTGAGTCTCGATGCCTGAATCTCTGAAATGGATGATTCTGTGACATGCGTCCTCCCGCAGACAGACGGCTCAAATCTATTTTGCCTTGTCACAATTTCTGAGGTTGAGTGCCCAGACTCTCGTCCTCCGGATCCCCGGACTCTCGAGCATCGATATCCTGATACAAACTCCTTCTCGTGACTTTCTCTTTTGCTGCTCTTCACATGAGGTTTAAACCTCATGCAAATCTTGACAGATCCAATGGCTGTCAGTTTCTTTGCTCAAGATCTGACGGCTTAGATCATCTCTCCTATCTGATCTTCCTGTACTGCCTCCTAGATGAAAAATCCCTCAATGGTCCAGATCTTCTCGGCTGATCCGATGACAGCTATTTCTCTTACTGAGCCTTGGCATTTTCTTCCCAAACTTGGAAGAATTTCAAATTCTCAAACGCCTCGACCTTAGTTCATCTTCCTCTGCGAACTCTATAACATTGAGTCTCACCTGCGTGTACAAGAACGTTGTTCCTCCTGAGATTTACTCCTGAATCCTTGAAGGATTCTGCGACTTCTGCACTCCTTCCAGAGTCTTCACGCCTTTCAGATACTCAGGCCTCTAAGGGATTTGATCATTTTTCCCTTGTCCTCCATATGGAGAATTTGGATGCCCTCTTGGCTATCCTTTACTCAAGCAACCTCTTGTTGAGTGCTCAGGGTGTTCAACAACCCTGTGAAGATCCTTCAGTGGATTCTTCCTCAATTATAGGACTCGATAGAGTTCTCTTCCTCTTTGTGCCCATCTGCACACTGTCTCAATTCCCTCCTGGCAGAGTTATACAGAACTCACAACCGAGCTTCTATCTTCTTCTGAACTCACAACAGAGTTCTTCTTCTATGCACTCCTTGCACCTGCTCAATGCCCACCTGGCAGAGCTTTATAGAACTCCTCAGAGCTTCTGTCTGCAACTGTGTTCTCCACAACCTTGCCTCCTGAGGTATTCAACAACCTCAAAGGTCTTCCTCTGAATTGTTGATTTAAGCTATTGTGCCCTCCTAGCACATCTTTGTCTCACTCCGCAGAGTTCAGAAGTACATCTAGGCACTGGTATTCAGAGACCACAGTACTTTGTCACACCCTCCTGGCATGAAACCACAAAGAACCTCTCAAGCCTGGAAATCACACAACTCCCTGCAAATGTATAGCATACATCTATAGCATAAAATAACACAATGAAACATCCACATAACACAGAAAACATGCAGGAAAATCTGTTATTTGTATTAAATGGAAAATGCCTATTTTTACAAGGTGTTCCTGAGCATGAACTATATCAAAATCTCATCTCCTTATATTCTCTTACAACTCTCCTAAATGATATACCATCCAAGATATTTTACATGAGGGGGCTCTTAGAGCGCTTCCCTCCAATCTACCTACCCTATTCAATTACATTGAATGGGCTGTCTAGTCCAAAAATCGGATCTAGATCTCATCCTTCAAACATTAAAGGCCTATCTACTCTACGTTTGTGCAAATCACGACTTCACGGCTCACCAAACTAAACATTAAATTACATTCAAATTCAAAATGGAAGACGAGGGTTGCGCCTCTCTTCATCTTTGAATGCATGCGTTGACGTGGTTGGCTGGCTGGCTGGATGACGTGGAGAGATGATGCTCCTGTATCATACTCCTCAGCTGTAAAATTCATGAGCTCCTTCTCATGAGCTTCCTCTCTTAGTTGTGGAAATCCTCCTGGATCCCAAGCAAATTTCTGGATCTGTTCACCTGCCCCATCTCTTTGTTCCCGTTGCTGCTTTTGTGCTACTGTTGTTGCTTCTTTCTTTCTTCTCAACTTCTCCTTGCTGACAGTTTCTACTGACCCTAACATCAGCTCCTTGGTCATCTTGATCACTTCGTCTAGCTGCTCCAGTGGCTGGCTCTGCTCATGCAGCCTCCTCAACTGCAATTTTTTTTTCCATTGGGCAGATCACTGTGATCTCCCTTGCCATCTTCTTCATCTTCTGTGGCACTGAGTGTCCACTCTGCTGCAAACTTCAGCTCTGTAGTCTCCTCTTGACTGACTTGTTGTTCAGTCATCTTTTCTGACAGCTCAACTTCTGCCAGTTCTCCTGCTGGCTCTAGATTGTTCAGCCAATCCTCCAGCATCTCTAGCTCCATCTCCCATGAAGTGATCAATCTGCCTGCCTACTCTTTTTCTTCTTCTACTGCTAGCTTCAGTGCTGCAACTTCCTTCTTTTCAACTTCCTGGATGAAAGTATTGAGCCATTCCTCAGAATGCTCATTCCCTTTTTCTTCTTGGGCAGCCTCCAAAGTCTGTTCCAATGCTTCTTTGACAGTCTCAGTTGGTTGTCCTACTTCTATTGCTGCATCTACAACACGGATCTCTACCTCCCCTAGGCTATGTGGTAGGAATACCTTAATTCCCCCAATCATTTGAAGATTTTCCTGATCTTTCTCTTCTGTCAGTTGCATCTGCTGATCCAAACTCACCTCTGATTTTATGAGGCTCTCAAATAATCTCATCTGCTCATCCCTGCCCACCTGGCAATATGGGATTTTCCTACTACCCTCCTGGCAGTCTTTGGAATCAACTGATCCCATTTCTGTTCCCTTACCCACCTGGCAAATTGGAAACTTTCCGCTACCCTCTTGGCAGTCTATGAGATCCCGCAACAATCTCGATCCATTGCCCACCTGGCACTGTGAAATTTCCCGACTGTCCTCATGACAGTCTATGATACCCGACAATTATCTCAACCCTTTGCCCACCTGGAAATCGGGAATTTCCTGTCTACCCTCCTGGTAGTGCTTGAGATCTTCATCCAATCCCATTTCATCCTCAACATCGCTGAGATTTCTCCCAGTCTCTGGCTCACATACCTAAACCCTTTATTCTGGTCTGTTGAGGTTTTCAACATGCCTCAACCACCCTCTTAACAGTCTACACTGTCTTATGACCATCAACAGCTTGACTGGCTATTTTATCTTTGTCTTCATGGGCCATTCATATACCCATCTTGACTTGGTATTTTTTTGCATCTCCAATGCAAGTTCATCCATCCTCACATTCATTTCAGTGAGTTATTCATCCCATTTAGCTTCGCTCATCAGCTCTAGGTTTTTATTTCCAACATATCTATGGCCTTCAGTAGCCATATCGTTGTCCCTGTCTGCTTTCCTGGCAAACCTGCTGCTATCACTCTATAACCTTGAGTGTTTCCAACCTCTTCCATAGTCCTCCTGACTGTCTATGGACTTTTACCTACCTACAAACAATCCTCTACAGAGTCCTCAGTACTCTGTCTTCTTTTGCCTTCTCCCTCTGCTTGAAGTATACAAACAGAGATAAAGCTTTGATACTAAACTGATGCAAACCTATCAGCCCTCGGGCCGAGATCTTCTCACAGGATCGTTCTTTATCTCCCTGCTAGAATCAAAACTTATCAATCCATAGGTCCTTTCGGAAGCTCCCCTGTGCGAACAGCACCAGGCGCAAGCTCCACCCTTTCGTGCGACCACAACACTATGACCACAGGCCTAACCCAAAGTCTCTTGTTGAAATCTCGCGATCTTGCGAGTTCGCGAGTCGAAGCATTTGAGTCCTCCTTCTCCAATCTCGTGATACCCAAAATGTCGATACGGGTATGGCTCTTCCTCTGTCAGTGCCTTTCGCACGTGACTGCCAGCTAGGCTAAGCGCCAGCTCCTTTCGCTACTCGTCACTTCATGAGTTTCAGCATCCAACCTTGGAACCTTCCCTCCACGAACCCCCGAGAAGCAATATTGACTTTTCTTCTCGCATTCTTGCTACTCGCTACTTCGCGAGTCGAAGGGTTGAGTCTCCGTGCTCTTATCTCATGAATCCTCGAGACACGAGAGGTCAACAGGGTGTTGAATCCTTCCAATAGGTGACGTGTGTCCGTCTGTCAATCACCCGGGCCCACCTTGTGACTCTGCCACGTGTCCTCTCATGCCCGGCTCTCAACACTTCACTACTCGTGAAGTCGAAAATGACTCCTTTCAACCTTCGAACCCCCGAATGCATGATAGGCGATGGGGTTCATGATCCAACGGTCCTCCCATTCTATGGATCCAACGGTTGTCTTTGCTCCTCACGATTTCGTGACTTCGCGACTTGGAGCACCCAACACTTGGGCTCTCACCCTGCGAACCTCCAAGTTCGTGAGACTCGAATCTTGGATCTCTACCACCTGTCCTCTTTGAATGGATGGTCCCGATATTCTCGCGACTTTGCCACTCACAAATTCAAAATACTTCCTTCTATGACTCTCGATGTTCGAATGCCCGATACATGCAATCTCGCGACACGTGTCTTTTCTCAGACGAACGACTCATATCTCCTCGGGACTTCGCTACTCGTGAAGTCAAGATGCTCACCTCTATGAGTCTCGGTGCCTGAATCTCCGAAATGGATGATTTTGCATCACGCGTCCTCCCACAGACGAACGGCTTAGATCTATTTCGCCTTGTCGCGATTTCTGAGGTCGAGTTCCCGGACTCTCGTGCTCCGGATCCTCGAACTCCCAAACACTGATATCTCGATACGAACTCCTTCTTGTGACTTTCACTTCTACTGCTCTTCACGTGAGGTTTAAACCTCATGCAACTCTCGACAGATCCAATGGTTGTCGGGTTCTTTGCTCAAGATTTGACAGCTCAGATAATCTCTCCTATGCGCTCTTCCTGTACTACCTCCTGGATGTGAAATCCCTCAATGGTCCAGATCTTCTCGGCTGATCCGACGGCAGCTATTTTTCCTACTGAGCCTTGGCACTTTCTTCCCAGACATGGAAGAATTTCAAATTCTCAAAGGCCTCGACCTTTGTTCATCTTCCTCTGCAAACTCTATAACATTGAGTCTCACCTGCATGTACAAGAACGTTGTTCCTCCTAAGCTTTGCTCCTGAATCCTTGAAGGATTCTGCGACTTCCGCACTCCTTGCAGAGTCTTCACGCAAACAGTGCTATCTCTTCTGAGCTTTCAGATACTTAGGCCTTTAAGGGGTTTGATCCTTTTTCCCTTCTCCTTCAGATGGAGAATTTGGATGCCCTCTTGGCTATCCTTTACTCAAGCAACCTCTTGCTGAGTGCTCAGGGTGTTCAACAACCCTGTGAAGATCCTTCAATGGATTCTTCCTCAATTATAGGACTTGACAGAGTTCTCTTCCTCTCTGTGCCTTTCTGCACATTGTCTCAATGCCCTCCTGGCAGAGTTATACAGAACTCACAACCAAGCTTCTGTCTTCTTCTGAACTCACATCAGAGTTCTTCTTCTGTGCACTCCTTCCACCTGCTCAATGCCCACCTGGCAGAGCTTTATAGAACTCCTCAGAGCTTCTGTCTACAACTGTGTTCTCCACAGCCTTGCCTCTTGAGGTATTCAACAACCTCAAAGGTCTTCCTCTGAATTGTTGATTTTAGCTACTGTGCCCTCTTGGCACGTCTTTGTCTGACTCCGCAGAGTTCAGAAGTGCATCTAGGCATTGGTATTCAGAGACCACAGTACTCTGTCACGCCCTCCTGGCATGAAACCACAAAGAACCTCTCAAGCCTGAAAATCACACAACTCCCTGCAAATGTCTAGCATACATCTATAGCATAAAAGAACACAATGAAGCATCCACATAATACAGAAAACATGCAGGGAAATCTGTTGTTTGTATTAAATGGCAAATGCCTGTTTTTACAAGGTGTTCCTGAGCATGAAGTATATCAAAATCTCATCTCCTTCTCTTCTCTTACAACTCTCCTAAATGAGATACCATCCAAGATATTTTACATGAGGGGGCTCTTAGATCGCTTGCCTCCAATCTACCTACCCTATTCAATTACATTGAATGGGTTGTCTAGTCCACAAATCAGATCTAGATCTCATCCTTCAAACATTAAAGGCCTATCTACTCTACACCTGTGCAAAGCACGGATTCATGCCTCACTAGCCTAAACATTAAATTACATTCAAATTCAAAATGGAAGATGATGGTTGCGCCTCTCTTCAGCTTTGAATGCATGAGCTGACGTGACTGGCTGGCTGGCTGGCTGACTTGGAGAGATGATGCTCCTGCATCAGATATGCTTGTAATATGGTATTTGTGTCAATGTTCCTTAAGGAACAATGTGTACACCCTGGTTGGTTTCCTACATTATATCATTTTCTGAGACAATTGGGCCATGCTTTCCAAATATTCACTCATAACTTCTATCTCATCATTCTTAGCAATTGACTCCTTTTAGGATTCAATGGTCCTTTTAATCACCTTTCTAATTACTAGCGAGGTAGTCAAAGGGTTTGTACATTAAATTTGTCAACTCATGGTTCTAATTTGACTTGTGAGCTACCATGCAATATATATATGCAGGCTACACTTCCTACTTTCACTAGTTTTTCTAACGTGCAAGGATCTATGGAAATCACAACACATTGTGCTAGAAATTAAATTGTTGAAAAGTAAAACACACAATGGATTGATAGAAAAGTATATCACAAGAAAGTAAATTGTTGAAATTAACTATAAATATTCAAAAATAATATAAACCACACTTCATAAATACATCGTAACAAAAGAATATTTATAAAAAATGAATTACAATGCATTAATACATAAAGAAAATTTTTAGAAATAAATATTTACAAAAATTAATGAAATCAAGAAATAAAAACTACCTAAGCTACACAACACTCTATTCTATTGGAGTGGGACGTACCTCCATAGAACATAGTGCTAATATTAATCTATATCATTATTAAATTCAACGCTCAATACTTCGACAACATACACAAAATACATAAGGATGAAACTTAATATTTAAATTAAATAACAAGTCTTACATTTCAAGCTAAGTGTGTTCCTTTCTTCCCAAGCATTTCCTCTTCCCTAGGATAGATATGCCACTCTCTTTTATACATGAGTTTGTTTTAAAATAGATATAAAAATGTTCAATTATAGATCCACTTGAGAATCAGTAAGTCTCAAGTGGTTACAACCATTTTACAACTTTATAAAATATAGAAAATGATTTCCAGTATTCTTTCTAATTCCCAATGAATTTTGGAATGTCTTTAATTGTCAAATTTGTAATAAGATACATGGGTTATAACAACTTGCTCAAAACATTCTCAAAATAATTATTATTAGTGTGGGAATCCCTAGATCCATGGCATATATATATGGGAGATCTTTAAATTCATAATAAAAACGAATATGCACATGTGGGCACTTAACAATATATATTCCAATAATTAAAACCATAAAATATATGTTTTATTCTCTTCCCCAAGTGGTTGCATGATTGGAAATACATGGAGCTACAAATACTTCACACATTCAACTTGAATTTTCTCCAACTTGTAGTTTTGTGGACCTGTAGCATAAAATATTTAATTAATATCCTATTATGTCCCCACAGTGTGCCTAGTTGAATATTGTGATTATGCACCTATTGAGGGCGTGTGACACCACAATGTTTATTGCTTGGATACTTAGAAACACCAATGTTACTTTGTCTAGACTACGCCTCTTCACCTAGAACATACCCATACTTCGTTCTAGGATATCTGTGAGTCACACTCCTACTCTAGTGTAACTCTTGTATACTTAGACATTTGTTAACAACTTTAACACTTAGTCATATTTAAGCATACATACATGAACATGAAAATCCAAGAGAAAAGTCATATTTAAGCATACATCCATGAACATGAGAATCCAAGAGAACAATCATACTTAAGAATACATCTATGAACATGAGAATCCAATAGAATAACAACAAAACAAACAACAAAAAGTTACATAGATATAGTGTAGGTAACGCAAACTGTGCCTAATGTTGGACAAATATTTTGGATGCACTTTTGAGAAATATCCTATGGGTTGAGGAGTGCATAGTAAAGACACAGTCAGGATCAGAGTGTGCAGTAAAGGAACATTCAGGATCGAAGTGTGCAGTAAGAGCGCACTTGGCAGAGAATAAGAAGATAAATAAATAAGATAAAGAAAATAAATAAACAAAAGAGAGAAAGTAGGAAAAGAAACATGTAGGAGAAAAGGAAGGAAAAGTAGCATGCATGTGAAAAGGAAGGAAAAACAACATGCAGACGCGGAAGTAGGAAAAACATGCACAAACTGTGTGTTGTCATGAGTTGTAATGAGTCATAATGAGTTGTCATAGGGTTTTGGATAGGGTTTTTAACTCTAAAATGTGTGTATATTGTTTGTGGAAGTCATTGATTATTAAATTCTATGAGGAACAAAAGTTACACATCTATCTCATCTTCTAACTGACTAAGCACCATGTCAACAAGCATACCACTTTAGAGCTACAATTGACAATTTAAAAACTAAGTATAATTTATTTTATCCAATCATCTTCTTGTGCCACATCGCATCTACACCTTTAGCTCCTAAGAGCCCACGCATACCCAGTATCCTGTCTGTCATGCCCATCACCTCAGCCTTGTCATCTCCGTCCACATTGGCCAGCCGAGTCCCCCTGCAAAAATCCAGCAAAGCAGCAGACAGCCAAAGGTAGGCTACCACATCTCCCAAATGAATATTTGACCAGAGCCTCTCAGGTCCTGATGAATCAGTTAATGCAAATGAGGAAGGTGGGCGATACATCATCTCCTTCCTTAAATAGAAGGTTATAAAGGAGCATGCACAGAGACAGGCTGTCAGTTCCTCCTGACAAAGATCACGTCTAACAGACGACTGCATGGGTATTATGCCCAACGTCTGCATGTGTAGCCTAATAGAGAAGCTCCTCAATGTCAAGCATTGAACTCATGATGTGATCTCACTTTCAACACCTAAGTCAGTTCCAAGTATATGTAGGCATTTTTGCCATTTTTGTAAGGATCGATGGTTGAGCAGAGCTCCTGGTTGTAAAGTTTTAATGAAGCACTGATACTTTGGTTATGTATGAACTTTTGAGACTTCTTGTCTTATGAATGCTAGTTTCTTTCATGTCTTTGTTTACACTGTGTTAGAGAAGCTCGGAATTGGAGGATCCAGTCGAGCTGTAGCTATTGTAGGATGATGTTGTAATGGATCATTGTAATAGTTACATTGTCTCTAATCAGTTATTGTGATTTTCCTAGCGCTGAGTGACTTGATTGGAGGATCCAGTCAAGTCTCCTTTCAGTTTCTTGAGACCCTGAACCAAGCGAATCTTGCATTCAGTGTCTTTCTTCTGCAAACTGCCGAAAGCCTGTTGCCCAAAGTTGTTTGTTCACCTTTCTTACTAAGTCTTCCACCTGTTCATCTTTTAATCAACTCACTAGCTGAAGTGAGGTCAAGACCTCCTTTGTTACTTACGTACCAGACCCAGTCCCTGAGTTAGAGTAATATCTCCTCGAGTCTGTCTCCATTTGATCAACCCTTTATAAACAAATCATGACATTAGACTAATGGGCGTTGGGCTCTACTTCTACAAGCAATCCAGGAGTGACTTCCAACGCTAACATTTCTGGTGCCGTTGCCGAGGACGAAATTGAAGATTTTCCCTGGGTAGCACGACATTGAGCCTCTGAATCCGAAGGTGCATCGGATTATCAGAGCCTTTCAAGATTGCTAATTTGCACCTAGTGACTCCATTGTGACGACTCCGCTAGGGAGAACCTGCTCTGTTAATTGTGGCTTTCAGAGGTAGGCATACGCGGTCTCATCCACAACTGCCTCTAGCTATGCCTGAAACACATCCAGAGGTAGTGCTCAGAAAGGGAAAGGCCTCTGAAGAAGAAGCGTCCATCACCAAATTAGGTAATCCACCATATCCTTCTATGGGAGCTCCTTTTTCTCCTCCTCAGTTATTTAACAGGCCTGTTTCTGCAATTTCCCGTTTCCTAAATTTTGAGAGTGTTCCTGTTGAGTTTTCCTCTCCTGGTCTGGGACTAGAGGGACAAGACTTTGTCACTCCCCTCTCCCTTGAAGCTGTACCCTAGTGTAGACCCAGGACTGTAGAAGATTTCCCTACACCTAGCTTAACCACTCCTGTGCAAAGAGGAGCACCCGTTGACTTGAGCTCGATAGCCTTCTCCTTAAATCCGCTCTTGTTTCCTACTCCACTTCGAGACTCATTCTCAATAACCCCTTTACGAACTCCTTCTCCCCCAAATTCTCCTCCACCTAATATTCCTATGGCTGGTGCTAATCCCCCTCTGAATAGAATGGACGCCATAGTTGCTGCTAGGTATGCTCCCTTGATCTTACCTAATCCCGTGAATCCTTTCCCTGCTAGAGATTACTTGAAATATATGCCCAAGTTCACCGGGGAAGGGGACATAACTGTGGAAGAACACCTGGATGCTTTTTATAGTTATGCAGACAACCTGAACATTGGAGATGAAGATGTCTGGATGAGGGTTTTTGTCCAGAGCCTGGATGGTGAGGTAAGGAAATGGTTTAGAGGATTAGCTCCTAGATCTATTGTTGGAATTGAAGCCCTGGATAATGCTTTCCTAAGGCAGTGGGGAGATAAGAAGGATTTCATGTATTATATGACTGAGTTTGGGTCTTTGAAGAAGATGGAAGGAGAGTCTGTCTCTGACTTCTCCAAAAGATTCAATAAGATGTACAATAAGATTCCTGATGAAATAAAGCCATCTAAAGCTTTGGATAAGATGTCCTATGCTAGTGCATTTGGCCCTGATTTCTGTCTTTTATTGAGAGAAAGAAGGGCCGCCTCCTTAGCTCAAATGCAAGATGCAGCCATAGAAGTGGAATCCAATGTATTAGCAGCCAATAGATTGAGGAACGAGGCTGACGCGGGCAGAAGAAAGGGAAAATCCGAAGCCTCAACTTCTGGCCCATCGGTGCCCCACCTTCAAGTAGATGAACTAACTAAGATGGTGAAATCTATGTCTGCAGAGATGGAAAGACTGAAGGTAGAGAGGAGGCAAGCATACAAGGGCCCTCAGAGCACCGAAAACAAAGGAGGTTATCGGAGGCCAAACAATATTGCTTCCCTGATGATGCAAAGAGACAGAGATGACTAGAAAATTCAAGCACCTTTTCAAAACAATTTTGTCGTTGAGGGAGAAGAAGGGGAAATAGACGAACTTGAGCCTGAAATCAATTGCTTTGGAGATACTCCTCCTTTTCCTCATCTCACTCAATCGGCATACGAGGAGTCTCTCATGGATAGTCAGCTAAATGAATTGAGCAAGGGAGAAAAGGCTGGCGGTGGTCAAGGCAGGTACAACCTGAGGTCCAACAAAAGGACAGCAGCACCTAATATTCCGGAGCAGTCCATTAGAGCAGAGAAGCCTGATAGTGAAGTAGCAGATGGTCACAGAGGTAAGAAGGCCCAACCCCTCTCTCCCGTTGTCCACAATCATGTTCCTGAAATAAAAGAAATTCCAAAGCCTACATCTTCTTTTAATTTCGAGCATGAGATCCAAAAGATCAGAATCCCTGTGCCCCTCACTGAGCTAATTAAACATAATGAATTCAAAAAGTGCTTCTCTGAACTTTTACAGTCTGAAGCCTCATGCCTTCCCTCAGACTCCATAAACCTCCAAGATGAAAAGCCAGCAGTTGTCTTGGGCCCCATGGTAGAAAATAGAGATGACTCATCCCCCCCTTTCTACACATCCCTGAACGTAAATGATAAAGTGTTGCACAATTGCTTGATGGATTCGGGGGCCTCTCACAACCTCATGCCCAAAACTGTCATGGAAGAACTAGGACTAGAAGTCACCTGAACCTATCATGATCTCTATGCCTTTGACTCCAGGAGAGTTCAGTGTCTTGGAGTTATCAAAGACCTGGTTGTGACCTTGTTTCAACTGCCCATGAAGAGTGTGGTCATGGATATTGTAGTAGCTGATGTCCCCCCCCCAATTTCGGTATGCTATTATCAAGATCTTGGATAAAAAGACTGGGGGGAACCTTGCAGATGGACCTCACATATGCTACTATCCTAGTGTTTCGAGGAGAGCATACAAGACTATATAGGGAAGCTCAATTGGCCTATATAATCAGTGATGAAGCCAACCCTACCAACCATCCCATCTTTGCCTTGGACACCGACTTAGGCTCCAGTTTACTACAACTCACCCATGCCCCTGAGCCTCCTCTCAAACTCAGAAAGAAGCCCACCATCTCCCCCAAACTTCTTCCCTCCATTACCCCCGTCTGGAAACTGTTCTTTGATGGAGCCTCTTCCAGGGAAGGCACTGGAGATGGGGTGGTTTTTGTGTCACCTGCTCAAGAAACCATATATTTGTCATACAAATTAGAATTTGAAGCTACCAACAATGTGGCAGAGTATGAGGCTCTTGTTCTGGGATTAAGAGTTGCAAGGGAAATGGGAATTCAGGAAGTAGCAGTGTTCGGTGATGCAGAGTTGGTAGTTCAGCAGATCAGGAACGCTTATCAGGCCAAGCATCCTCGACTCAGGAGTTACAGGAATGAGGTTTGGGACCTTATTGACAGTTTCTTCTCAACGTTTAACATTTCTTTCATCCTAAGAGAGGAGAACACCTTGGCAGATTCCTTGGCTACATCGGCTAGCAATTTCAAAGTCCCCTTGCCGCCCAAATTCAAATATGATGTAGAGGTAAAATACAGGCCCTCCATACTTGACAACGTCAAACATTGGAAGGTGTTCGAGGACGATCTCGAGGTCAAGAGGTTCTTGGAGACTGTCGAGGAATTTTCAGAAATGCACATAGACCAAGACGCCATCTCAGAGGAAGAGCTCGATGGGGGTAATTTTCTGAATAAGATTGCAGAGCGTGACATTGTACAGCTGCCCAGCAACCATATTCCAAGGGGATTGGTTCCTTTGGAAAGGATTTTTGATAGAAATGATGTGTCATTAAAAGGAGGGACCTCAGAGGATGACGCTAGTACTATTCAGTGTAACATTGGGACCGAGGGTGAGCCCAAGTTTGTCAAATTGTCAAGAAGTCTGACAGAGGAGCAGAGGTCCAAATACATTGGACTTTTGAGGGAATTTGCTGATGTGTTTGCCTAGACGTACGAAGACCTCAAAACCTATGACACCTCTATCATCGAGCATAAAATTCCATTGAAGGAGGAGGCAAATCCATTCAGGCAAAAGCTAAGATAGATCAATCCCATGCTGCTGCCTATCATGGAGAGGGAAGTAAAGAAGCTGCTTCAAGATCAGATCATTGTACCACTAAGATATTCAGAGTGGGTGGCCAACTTGGTGCCAGTAAGGAAAAAGAATGGAGAGATCCAACTCTGTGTAGACTTCATAAACCTGAACAGGAGCTCACGGAAGGATAACTACCCCTTGCCAAAGATGGAACATATACTGCAGAGGGTGACAGGAGCTTCTAGGATGTCCATGGTTGATGGTTTCTCTGGCTACAATCAGGTCTCTGTTCTGCCTGAGGACAGGGAAAAGACAACATTCACCACTCCATGGGGCACATTCATGTATGCCAAGATGCCATTTGGACTAATGAATGCAGGGGTGACATTCCAGCGTGCCATGGACATAGCTTTCGTTGGGGAAAAGGATAAATTTGTGGTCGTTTATCTGGATGACATCACAGTGTTTTCAAAATCTGATAAAGAACATCGTCGCCATCTCAGGAAAGTTTTCTTGAAATGTAGAAAGTTTGGCATTTCATTAAACCCCAAGAAATCTCTATTCGCCCTGTAGGAGGGAAAGTTACTAGGCCACATAGTATCAGCAAAAGGATTCAGGATTGACCCCAGCAAAGTTGAGGCGATACAAGCCTTATCAATCCAGAGGTCCAAGAAGGAGGTCCAATCTTTCCTCGGTAAAATTAATTTTCTGAGGAGGTTTGTGCCTAACTTTGCTAAGGAGGTAAATCTTATAACAGCCATGTTAAAGAAAGAGAATGAAGTAAGGTGGACCCCTCAATCGTGGCATTCCTTTGAACAAATCAAGAAGGCCCTGACTGAAGCTCATGTGCTTATCAGTCCCAAATACTCAAAGGATTTCCTTATTTTCTCCTTTGCCTCACCTGATACAGTGGCTACTGTTCTATTACAGACAAATGATAGTGGGCTAGAGCAGCCTATTGCTTATTTTAGCCGAGCATTGAGGGATGCCGAAGTCATGTATGACACTATGGAGAAGTAGGCTTATGCTCTAGTAAAAGCTCTCAAAGATTTTAGAACCTACATCCTACAGTCAAAGATCATCGCCTATGTCCCCTTGGCTACTATTAAAGACATTCTTATTCAGCCTGACATGGACGGGAGAAGGAGTAAATGGATAGCCAAAATCCTGGAATTCGACCTGGAAGTAAGGCCCACAAAATTGATCAAAGGTCAAGGTTTAGCCAAATTGTTGGCTGAAGCAAACTACCAAGCTTTGGGGATAAGTTTCATCAACGAATGCTTGGATATTCAGCAGAAGCAACTGCCTGATATAGACCATCAAAGGGAGCCCCCATTGGCTCGATGTCCTTGGTATAAGGATGTCATATACTTTCTGCAGGAGCTGTGGCCTCCAAACGGCCTGCAAAGAAGCAAAGCAAGAGCTCTAAAGCTCAAAGCAGTCAGGTACTGCCTGATCGATCAAGTGTTATATTGGAAAGACCCCCTGGGGTGCTTTTAAAATGCATGAGTCCACCAGAGGCCGAGATGATTGTGGCTGAATTTCATAGTGGCTTGTGTGGAGGGCACCATTTCTGGAGAGCCACAGCCCACAAAATCCTTAGGGTTGGATACTACTGGCCTACCATGTTCACTGATGTCTGCAAAGGGGTCAGAGCCTGCATCAAATGTCAAAAATTTGCAGGAAAGAAATAGCTCAGGTCTCTGTTGTTAAATCCGGTGGTGGTTTCAGGGCCTTTCCAGTAGTGGGGCCTAGATTTCATTGGAGAAATTCACCCTGCCTCTAGTGGGAAGCACAGGTGGATCCTGACTGCTACAGATTTCTTTACCAAGTGGATTGAAGCTATTCCCACCAGGAGTGCTTCCCACAAGGTAATCATTGGATTCTTGGAGGACCTCATCACAAGGTTTGGCTGCCCAAATAAGATTGTCACTGATAATGCAGCTGCTTTCGAGGCTGAACCACTAGCCAAGTTCTATGAACAGTTCGAGATCAAATTGATTCACTCCACCCCATATTATCCACAGGGCAATGGTCTAGCAGAATCCTCAAACAAAATCCTGATAAGGATCATCAAAAGGTTGTTGGAAGACAACAAAAGGGCTTGGAGTTCAAAGCTGAAATTCGCCCTATGGGCTGATCGAGTGACTACAAAGAGATCTATAGGTCTCTCCCCTTTCCAATTAGTCTATGGAGCCGAAGCTGTCTTCCCTTCTCAGCTGGCCATTCCCATAGAAAAATTCTTCCAGGATTATCAAGAAGAGCCCAATGACATGATCAAAAGGATTCATCAGCTAGTAGAGGTCCAGCAGGCTAGGGAGCAGACAGTGGATAGGATTTAGGACCATCAGCAAAAGATCAAGAAGGTCTTCGATAGGAAGGCTAAGAAGGAGCGGTTCCAGATAGGAGATCTGGTGCTGAAATGGGATGCTCCTAAACAAGATAAGGGCAAACACAACAAATTTGAAGCCCTGTGGATTGGGCCTTTCAAAATCTCTGAGACTTTCTCAAATAACACGTACAGGTTGCAGGATTTGGAGGGTGGAGGAGTTTTCAGCAACCCAGTAAATGGGCACATTCTTAAAAAATATTTTGTCTGAGCCTCCAGTGGCTCCTATGTTTTGTAAATATTGCCTTTTTTGTTCTTTGTTTTTACTTTTTGTTTTGGCTTAGTAAGTGACTCCATAGCCCAATAGCAAGGCACTGAAGTTGCGAAAGGAGTTCTTAGAGCATCGCGAGGACGAATCTATCCCCCATGGAGCCTAATGTTAGCGACATTTCTTGCACAGGGATGTTTTCCTCTCCAATTTGAGGCCTATGATGTAAACACATGGAAGTGAGATTTTGAAAGCCGGTCAGGTGAGTTTTATTCAAAGACCACAGCCATAAATGTCAAGCGAGCCTGATCATGGACACGAGAAACAACGAAAGTGATCTAGATCGTCCGTCTGAGAAAGGACGCATGGCAGGAGATCGGTGTCATCGGGAAAGTCCCGACAGGGAAGCGCCCATCGGGGAACTTAAAGCCATCGGGATATCGGGGATCTTGGGGATGAGTGATTCGTGCACTTCAAAAATGCGAACCGTGAAACTTCGATGGAGAGTATGGTCAAGGGCATATGGTAGTGGTCACTTGGACCAAGGGCTAGTCAAAGGGATAACACGGAAGGAGCCATCGAGGATCGAAAAATCGCGAGTCCCGTGGACACAAACATTGTGTCATCGTGAACACCGAAACTCTGATGGAGGGTTTGACTATGGTCACATGGAGGCAGTGGTCATATGGTTCATGTTCTAGCCAGTAGGGGCTAGCTCATAGAGGTGGAGCTCATTGCAAATCGGGGATTGGAGAGATGAGGAGTTCTCGACAGCGAGAACCACGAAACCCCGAACCCCGATAGAGAGTCGGGGATAACCACGGTTAGGTGTCAAAGCTGTGAGGGTGAAGGAAAGGACCTGTGGATCGGGTTATTCGGTTGACATATCAGGTATCGGATTTCGGGAAGCTGGCACCCCTTATTTCTTGCACTTTGAAACTCCGAACCCTGAATTTCTGATAGCACCTAGAATCGAGCCCATGGATTTGGCGCCTGGTCATCGAGAAGGAGGCCTGTGGGAGGGGCATTTATGTTTGTCATTTTGCCTCTCAGACCCCGATGACACGTATCCTCCATTTCATCATCTTGCACTCCTAGCCACCTCTGCCTCAACTTATTACCCCCCACCTTGTTCAGTCACCGAATATCCTCTGTTTTCCCCACGTCATCTTCTTGTGCCACATCAAATCTACACCTTTAGCTCCTAAGAGCCCACGCATACCTAGTATCCTGTCTGTCATGCCCATCACCTCAGCCTTGTCAGCTCCATCCACATTGGCCAGCCGAGTCCCCCTGCAGAAATCCAGCAAAGCAGCAGACAACCAAAGGTAGGCTACCACATCTCCCAAATGAATATTTGACCAGAGCCTCTCAGGTCTCGATGAATCAGTTAATGCAAATGAGGAAGGTGGGTGATACATCATCTCCTTCCTTAAATAGAAGGTTAGAAAGGAGAGTGCACAGAGACAGGCTATCAGTTCCTCCTGACAAAGATCGCGTCTAACAGACGACTGCATGGGCATTCTGCCCAACGTCTGCATGCGTAGCCTAATAGAGAAGCTCCTCAATGTCAAGCATTGAACTCATGATGTGATCTCACTTTCAACACCTAAGTCAATTCCAAGTATATGTAGGCATTTTTGCCATTTTTGTAAGGATAGATGGTTGAGCAGAGCTCCTGGTTGTAAAGTTTTAATGAAGCACTGATACTTTGGTTATGTATGAACTTTTGAGACTTCTTGCCTTATGAATGCCAGTTTCTTTCATGTCTTTGTTTACATTGTGTTAGAGCAGCTCGGAATTGGAGGATCCAGTTGAGCTGTAGCTATTGTAGGATGATGTTGTAATGGATCACTGTAATAGTTACGATGTCTCTCATCAGTTCTTGTGATTTTCCCAGCGCTGAGTGACTTGATTGGAGGATCCAGTCAAGTCTCCTTTCAGTTTCTTGAGACCCTGAACCAAGCGGATCTTGCATTCAGTGTCTTTCTTCTGCAAACTGCCGAAATCCTATTGCCCAAAGTTGTTTGTTCACCTTTCTTACTAAGTCTTCCACCTGTTCATCTTTTAATCAACTCACTGGCTGAAGTTAGGTCAAGACCTCCTTTGATACTTACGTACCAGACCCAATCCCTGAGTTAGAGTAATATCTCCTCGAGTCTGTCTCCATTTGATCAACCCTTTATAAACAAATCATGACATTAAACTGATGGGCATTGGGCTCTGCTTCTGCAAGCAATCCAGGAGTGACTTCCGATGCTAACACTATGGAAAGAAAGATGCTTCCAAATTTACCTTCTCACTAATGCCCCTTATCTATTACTGTGCAAATGAAGGGATGAAATTCAATTGGGCTGATATCTTATCAAAAAACCTTGCAGAAGCTATCACATTTGTTAAGAACATTGAGCCCGGAACATTTCCAAGATTTCACATGTCATCATATCTACTAGACATCATGTGTGTAGCACATCGATACCCTAAGATGGGTTGGGCATGGCAACCAATAGAACCGTCAATACACATTTATTGCAAAGTCCTCTGGGAACATAAGCATAGAACAGAATACCACAAGATATGAAACCACTTCTTCCCACCTCTGTATGAATTCATTTTCTGTGCTCCAGCACCATGCATGATAGAGAAGGCGTTCTCAATAATAAAAAATATTGGAGAATGGTATGTAATGCAACATGGTACTTATATCAGAATATATGGAGCTACCAAAGCTCCCCATCTGCTCCCAAGATTTGTCCCCGACAAATTGGTGTTGCAAGAACTTGCCTACCAAACGATTATCCATGGAGTTGGGGCGACACTCTATCGCAATAAGAAAGATATATGGTCGTCACTTCCATTGTGGATTGGATCATACTCTTTTTCTAGTATCAAGCAAGTTGAAGATGAAGTGAATACATTGTTATCATATGGATTTGGAGAAGAACGTTTTAGGAGGCATGACCCCAAAAAAGTGGTTAGAGAGTATTGCATCCAAAGCAAGTTCACTTGGGAGTACACTTCAACTTTTTGGGAAGAAGAAGAAAACCATTGTGGTGCACATAGTTATGATGAGGTCATTTCTTGAAGGCAGGGGCAATCATCCTCCTTCAAACTACTCTTGCAACATTTCCCTTGACCGTTTGGTATATGGTCATAACTATATATGATCATCAACTTGACAATCTTTTATACATGTATATATATTGTCTAGCTTACTCCATTTTGTAATGTATATACAAGTTGACGAAGCAATGACAACAACAAATGCATATTCAATATCGTTCAATATGTTTATGCATTTGGTAACTCTACTATAGGGGCATATGCATTTATAAAATATGCAATTATAGAGAGACTTTTATGTGGATGGAGCAATAACATGAAGACTTCCAATCTATCAACCTCCAAACTCACAAGTTAACAACCATGTTTGTAGTTTGGAATGAAGAAGATATCCACTACAACGTCGACACTCATCATGAACACATTGTTGCCACACAGGGAAAGCCATCATGCTTCTAACTACTCTTCCCTTCTCCTTCTTAACACTTAAGTATATGGGTGTATCTACATACTTATGAACTTGAAGAAATTTATACATGTATATATAATGTTTATCTTGCTCTGTCTTGTAATTTATATATAACTTGACGATGAACCAACAACTTTATATATACCTTGAAGATGCACTGACAATAGCAAATGCATTGTCAACACTACTCTACCTTGTCTGTACAATCTGTAACTCTAGCCCCCAAAAAACATAGATTATTTTGTCTATGCTATCCATTGGCTACTTTTTTTGTGTGTGTCTTTTCAAGATTGCTCCAGTAACCTCTCTTCATTTCTTCTTGAACATGTTTATCACTTGTTGTCTTTTGTTATTTTCTCTGATTCATTTAATTTTGTGTCTTTGCTAAATAGATTATAATCAATGCAAAGGTGAAAACTTGAATGGTTGTTAAACTTGACTCAATTTTCAATGTCCAAATCTCGCTTTTCCAGCAACAAGTTATGTTGATCAAAACCCTTTTCAAGAGCAAGCTGTAGAATAAAAAAAAACAAAAAAATTGACATAACAAAGTTAAGGTATGTTATTATGAGGTTTTTTTTCCCTTTTTTTTTGAATTTCTCTAATATCATAAACACAGGTGAAGTCTATTTTGAGTGCCATATATTAAAAAATGTCAAAAATAGTTGATGTTGAAAGCTATCAAGGTAAAGAGCAGTACATTCCACATAGTAACATTGATCATGTCCTGCAAATCAATGGTCTCTTTAGATTGGATGCCTTTTCATATATTCCCGGGGATTGTTTATTTGATGCACTTCATGTGCTATTGCAGTTTCGTTACTCCTCCATTGAATTGAGAAATGGATTAATATATCATTTATTGGCTTGTTTACAAAATGGTGACCTAGAGGCATTTCAATCATATGAGTATGAGCTAGCAACTGATTTTCTATACCAATTGCATGGAGTCGACAATGTGCACACATATCTTTCTAGAATGAGACTATCTGCGTCTCCAAATCTAAATATAAACAACAGAGGACTTTGGGGAGACACATTTTGCATACGATGGCTAGCAAAATGGTTGAACATACCTGTTGCAGTTTGGTCACTAACAAGGAAAACAAGGTATCTTTATTTCAACAAAGATGCAAATATAGACCCGTATTGCATCTTGTTCCACGATGCAAATCCTGTTTGTGGTCATTATGAAACATTGCTTTACAAAAAACTATCTGCTTGCAACTTTGAAGAAACTAATAATTACCTGTCTCAAATTTGCAAGAACCTTGAATGCCACTGGAATTCTATCATGCATAGGATGCATTCTCATGGATTAAAAAGAGAAATACCCAACACATCTAGTTGTGGGGATTGTCTGTTTGTAGCAATTTGTTACTTGATAGCAACAGACTTCAATGTACAATCCTTGAGACTTTATATTGTGCAATCATTCTGCAATGCAATTAAAAGCAGTGACCCCAATGCATTTCATTGCTTGCATCGACACTTGTCATGTAATTCCATACATAGTTCAGAAATGGCCAATGATTGGCAAGAGTATCTTGTCAAAATGGCAATGCCATATCATAAGGGGAAAATAGAGGGTGGGCCATTCTGTTTACAATGGATATCAATCATTTTCAATGTAAATCTCCAAGTATGGTCATGTCATTGCAATAACATTGTAACCCACTACTCTGCTCCCTCAAGCTATGCTGAAACAGTGTATTTGTTGTCATTTGAAACAGATACATTTCATGTTCACTATGAACCGTTAATAAGAGAAAACCCAAATAGTATATGCACCAGACATTGTTGCCAAGCTACAATGGATGTAGACAACACACATGCGATTGGCCCTCGTCCAGTTACAACTGTGTAAGTTACACCAGCTATGACCAATAGTGCATTGCCTCTTGAATACACCCCGGACAAACATGAACATATATATTCTTTACATGGGAAGGATAAAATGTCACTTTCGAATACTGCTCCCACCTCCAATATGGTTTGCCATAAAAAAATCACACATGCTATTCAAAAGCATGAACTTTCTTGTCGCAAAGTTAAACAAATGATCCGTGAAAACAACAAATGTGACGACAAATTCCCCACCAGACATGGACTAAGAAAACATGTATATGAACACCATACAAATCCCATTGATAGAACAATGTCTCTTACCAAATGAACACGATTAACATATCCTACTTTGGAACATACACCTTCCTGTAAATATATTGAACACATGAAAGCAATAAAGAATACATCTACTATGCATGCACATGTACCAAAGAATGCTTCACAAAAAACATATCTAAAGAAGATACAAGACACACCTCAAAACACATGTGCGATTTGCGAGCAATTACATTTCTCACACAAAATTAGATGCTTCACTGAACACTTGCAAGAAGAATATCTGATCTTAACAACAACTAAAAAAAGATTCTCTAGTGAGAAGATATGCCTTCCTTGCAAGAGAGCTATTGAAAAAGGAAAATTACCAAATATTGCAACACCTGAACAAATAAGATGTAACATGCCATTACCAATGGTAAAGGAACTTTCAGAACTTGAAGAAAGACTTGTATCACTTAGAATTGCATTTGCACAAATTAGGCAATGGGGTTACAAGCGATCCCAAATGGGCTTGACAGGATCAATTATCAATGTCCCTGTACAAATGGATGTTGTGCAAAAATCCTTGCCACAATTCATAGATGACACACTTACAATTGCAGTTGCATTAAAAAGATGATTGCACTACAAGAATGCATACCAGACCGGAAAAGTACATGTCAACATTGTCATGAGAGAACTTAAAGAATTATGTTCCAGATCTTTGTATAAGGATGAAAACATCTCTATAAACAAGCAATGGAGTGTTGTTTTGGAACAATACAATCACACTTGTATAGACAATGAAAATTCTGATTATGGAAGTGATATGGATATTGAATCAGATAATGAAAGACCAACTTAAACATTAGTACATGGATTCATAGAATCACAATGCATTTACGACTTGCAAGACAAGCTCATCGAAGTTGCACCTTCTGAAGGGAAATGTCCACTTGGCATTTTCAAGGACAAATTTGCAGAAGAAATGAACTTCCCAACCTTATTCTATGGTGATCCACGTGATGCTGACATTGTAAAGAGATTTAGTTACCTACAAATAGTAAAATGGGAATTGCTACATGCTAGTGGTGATTTCTCATATCACACAACAGATTTGTTTTTCAAAACAATGTGAATACTTATTGAAAAAGTACTCTCTTGCATCTGGATACAAATAAGAAAGGGACAACTAAGAGGAAGAACACTATTAGCAAGAGATGTCAAGTACAAACCAAACTTGGAAAAAATACTCAAATTTGATATTGGATACGTAGACTTCAAAAACATCCGCATTTCTCCTGATTACCTTAACCAAATACAGAAAAACATATTCGTAATGATATGACAATTAGGACCACCAACCTTTTTCGTCACATTCACAAGCACTGACCATCAGTGGACTCCATTAGTCTCTACATTGATTGAGTTGTATACGAACAGGGGAAAGCAAAAGTGCACTCAAACATTGGAAGACATTGACATTGACTACCTCATAAGAAAGGATCCAGTCACATGTGCTCGCTACTATAGACATAGAATAAATGCTCTAAAGCATTTGATATGTCATGGAAAAACATTTTTTGTAAAAGTAGTTGACTACTACTTTGTAACAGAGTTCCAAAATAGAGGAAGCGAGCATGAACATGGACTACTATGGATAGAAGATGCCCCAATATATGGAAGGGACAACAACTCAGAAATTGAAAATTTCTTGGACAAATACATAACATGTGACACGGACCACTTGGATCTAGCTCTTGCTAAATTCCATAGGCATTACCATACAAGAAGCTGCAAGAAACAAAGGAATTCCCATTGCAGATACAACTTCCCTATGCCACCAATGAAAAGAACAATAGTGCTCGACCCAATAAGCTCATTCGATAAAGATCTTGCCAACAAGTCAAGGTCCATGTTCACATCTTTAGAGCAAAAAAACTATGACAGTCAAATGACCTTCGAAGAATTCTTAGTGGAAATGGACCTAGTTGAAGATCAATACATCCAACTAATACAATGTAAATTGAAACAACCGACAATCTTCCTTAAACTAAAACCTTCACATATTTGGAACAACAACTTTGCAAATGACATGCCAAACTTATGAAATGCAAATACAGATGCACAATACGTTCTCAATGCATACGCTGTAGCATCATATTGCAGTTCATACATGACTAAAGTTGACAAATCTATGACAAATGCATTTCGAAGAATACGCAAAGAACATGAAAGGAGTGAAATCGATGCTATTCAAATGATACACACACTTGGAAATACATTACTTAATCTTCAACAAATTTCTGCTCAACAAGCAGTTCACATAGCTCTCTCTCTACCACTAAATTGCAGTTCAAGAGAGTGTATATTTATAAACACATCCCCAATAGATAAACGAACATTTATGTTGAAGCCACCCTTTCTATTAAAACAAGAGCCTGATAGTTCGGAAGATGTAATGTGCCAATCTATTGTTGATTACTACATTCAGCAGCCACATACTATTTCCAACATCCGCCTTGCTGAATTTGTATCCAAGTACAAAAAAAAATGGTACACACATATCAAAAAGGAAAAAACCAAATGTAATACATTTCATCAAATACAACAAACACATTGACAATGAAAATTATTGTAGAGAGAAGTTATTGCTATATGTGTCATTTGAGGAAAATGAACATACATTAAAACATGACCTACCTACATGGAAGGCTGCTTATAGTTTCCATGCAAACACGATACAAATCAATGAAGCTAAATTTACATACAATATCAATCCAACATGGGGTAACCTCGAAAATGAAATTGAACAATTGCATAATAACCCTATGGATATTGATGATACATTCACAGAAAAAGAACCAACTAAAGTCCATTGTGAGCAGTACAACTTGCAAGAAGACTTGAAATGCCCTCAAGAATCAAATATGAAAAAAACAATTAACCTACGATTTGAAGTCACAACCCACCCATTTTCCCTCGAAAATGAAGAATATTATAGACTTAGAAGATTGTTAAATAAAGAACAACAAGCAATTGTCAAAGACATTGCTCTAAAGAAATCAATGAACACCCAAGAGCCATTGTATGTGTTCCTCACAGGTGGGGCAGGAACAGGAAAAACATTTACAACAAAGATGTTATTCCAAATGCTCATACGAATATATGATGCACACAATACAATTGACCCTTTGAAACTAAAGGGATTGATACTTTCATACACAGGTAAAGCTGCTTATAATGCAGGTGGAACAACAATCCACTCTGCATTGCTAATGCCATTCAACAAGTCCCATTTCCTTCCGCTTAGCAAAGAAATGTTAGACAAGTTGTCTAAGCTCTATCAAGAACTACAACTTGCCTTCATTGATGAAGCTTCTCTAATCGGAAGTCGATTCCTATTCAGCATTGATAATAGACTGAGAAACATTAAACACATACAAACAAAGTACTTTGGAAACATAGATATGATCTTTTGTGGTGATCTCTATCAAGCACAACCCATACAAGATTCCCTCATATTTGAACAACCTACCATGAACATGCAAACAATAACATATGAATTTTGGAAAGGTAATGTGAAGTGCTATGAACTACATACTACAATGCACCAAACAGATGAGAAATTTATTGCAATTCTGAATAGGATGCGAACAAATAGCCAAACAAGCAATGATTTGTCATATATCAATATGAATTGCATGCGACCTGCTCCAAATGATCCAACATTTCCTTACTTATTCTACAAAAACAAAGATGTCGCACTACATAACAAACATATGCTATCATTAATGCCTGGCGACGAGCTCTTACTCAATGCAATTGATGAGGAAGAAGAAAACCATGGAAATGTGCCATACCATCAACATGCAACAACTTTGCCTTCCCAACTTGTCATAAAATTAAACATGCTTGTTGAAATATATGCATGTAACTACGATTCACAAGATGGCCTGGTCAATGGTGCAGATGGCATAGTGAAAGCCTACACAAAAAAAGACAAACTTGATGTCTTGTGGATCAAGTTCTATGATCTAGACATTGGACATCGCCAAGCTAACAAGCTCAGCTACTTATATACCATGGAAATTTCGAAAGAGTGGATACCCATATTGCGCATAGAAAAACCACTATCAACAACAAAAAATCCAAACAATTTGAAGATCCGAAAACAATTCCCTATCAAACTTGCATGTGCACGTACAATACATAGGTCACAAGGTTTAACACTTGATAGTGTTGCATTTGACCCTGTTGGGATACGAATCCATGGATTGGTATATACAACCTTATCTCGTGTAAGAAACATAGAGTCTTTGTATTTGCTACATCCTCTCAAAATGGATAACTTCAAGGTAAAACAAAAAGTTGATACTGAGATGCAATGCCTCCGAACCATTGCAAAGTGGAACTTGGCATATGATTTCGAGTCCATAAAGTCAAGCACAAACATCTCAATTCTTACACTAAACACACACATCTTGCATGCACATATGAATGACATACTCAATGACTATGACACAATGCAAGTTGATATTTTATGTTTGCAAGAGACATACATTCCATTATCTATGCAAAATCAACAATTTCCAAGCTTCAATTGCATATCAAGTTGCACTAAACATGGAGTCATGACACTAGTCAAAAAACATCTCCCAATACTGGAACATATGCACTATGAAGACCAATATGTAGAGGTCCTTATAGCTAAAGTATCATTCCACGGATCCCATCTTGCAGTAATCAACATTTATGCTGCACCGCATGCAACTTTGTCCAGCATATTCAATACCATCACAAAAGAATTATGTCATTTTCACCAACACAAAATCCTAGTCATTCTAGGAGACTTCAACATTGACATGTCACGGTGTAATGAACAGACAAAAAAATCGGAAAACTACATGTGCACTTACAATGCGCATATGCTCCTAGATAAAACAAACCATTCACAAAAAGAACTCATTGATCATATTTGGTCAAATGCAAAGAATGAAAACTCCAGAATATATACATTGAATACATATTGGACTGATCATGATACAATTTGTCTCCTACTTGAAGTGTAAACTACACATAAATCATACTGCATATTTTGAGCTAAAGCATATATCCATATATTTGTTACACATTTACAAACGCCTTTCCTTTTTATCGCAT
>CBVK0100024915.1:0-13058 GCA_900067695.1 Picea abies
AATGCAACCTCGTGCGTAACCCCTGTGTGAGAGGGGGATCCCAGGCAGACTTATACGATAACTGGATTTTCTCTCCCTAACTCAGGATGCTAATGTTTGTTTTAACAACTTTGGAGAGTTATGCTCACAGCCCTAATCCAAAGTACTATGCCTGTTCTACTGTTGGTGGAGCATTCTAGCAAAGAAAATGTTCTAGGTAAATTTTAATTAGCATTGATTTTAGTGGCTGTTCTTTACGCAAAAGGGGTGCATGGAAGTGAAACGAATGGAATTAAGACTCTGACCCAAAGAGTGCATCAAGTATGATAAGCAATCATTTTCTTTCGATGAACGTCTAGCTAAGGGAGAGAGAGAGTTCTTTCACTAACAAGCACATCTACGGAATGTCTTCCAACAATTATTTTCTCAATCAAATTCCAATGCAAATGCAAAACTTTTCTTAAGAAATGCTTCCTAATATTCTCAATTAAACATGCAGATATCTTTCTTGTTTGCGTATGAACGACGATTAATGCACTCAAAATGCTGATCTTTTGCTAATTATTTTCTTGGTATGAATGAGAACCAAACTAGCAAAAGCGAACACACGCAAGCAATACACCCTTCGTAGTAATCGAAACGAAAAAGCGAACGAAAGAAAACAATCAAAGAGAAAATAAAAGCTAAAAAACCCAAAAACAAAAAAAAACAAAGAATAAGGATCTTGACCCACAGCAAAGTGGGGGGTTCTATAGGTCTTTGATGACTCTCACCAAGGTTTTGTTCGACTGAATAGAGGAAAACAGAGCATAGATTTCAAGCTTTATCCAATCAAGAAATTTCAAAGACAAACGGTGAAGAAGGCCACAAGATCCGATCAACAAGATGCTTATCCTTCAGAAAGACTGATGTCAATATTAAACAGGAAGAAAAATTGACTCATGAGGTCACTCAGCAGAAGAGCACAGAGGCAAAAAACCAAAAAAAGCAAATTTGGAAGGTTTTTTGGGCCAAAGGGGGCTGGCGCTCTGTTGCCAAGGGCAAAGAGCGTTATAGCGCTCTGTGTGGGGCTGCAAGAAGCGCTGGCGCTCTGGTGACACTAAGTCAGGGGCGCCAGTGTCTAAAAGTCCCAAAAATGTCAAGAAATTTCAAAAATTGCTATTTGAATTCGACAATAATGCTGAATGTGACAAGGTGAGGAGCTAATCAGCTCGTGAAACTAATCAAAAGAGGGGTGGACCAGGTCTGAAACAATCAAAGGGCAGAACAAGGTCAATGAGGAGAAAAATCAAAACAAGAGGCTTTGATTCAAAGGTATCTCCCCAGCGGAGTCGCCAGTTTCTGTTGTAGGAAAATCTGCCTGCGGACAAGTAGATCGACCTCTAAGGCTTGACCTTAACCCTAGACAGAAAAGTGCTTATCATGGACACTGAATTTCTTTCGAACCTATCTAAGCCTAATGCATGAGAAGGAAGAGTAACAGAAGTACCTTTTAACTGACGTTTGTCCCTGCACGCTTCGAGTTGCGCTCCAATCCTTTGCTTCTCGTTGAGGGATGTAGACAAAACAGGGTACGACCACTTCCTACTCTATTGACATTAGCTTGAAAACAGATCTATCACTGAGTGATAAGTTCATGTAGCATCAAACACAAACTAGAAAGAAACAGGCCAAGCGTGTCATATTAATGAGAATAACGACAACAGTACTTACAATCGTAGATGCGAATGCGACAGCTTCGTCAGGTCCTCTTCGTCTAACCCTTGTCTAAAAGCTCCACAATCTGGATGGCAGCAGCTGCACTGATGGATCTTCTCTAGCTGACTGCAGATTTCCTCCAAGATCATAAGTTTCACACCTATATTTCTTCCTCTCTCACAGCTATGCTCCAACACCACTTATGAGATCATAAGTTTGGTGTAATTCTCTTCTTCCAGTCCTCACTTATGAGATCATAAGTTTGACATCATTCTCTATTTTTCATCTCATACCACTCATGAGATCATAAGTTTGGTATGATTCTCTCTTTCTCATCCCCCCTTTCACCATTAGAAAGCTTGCTTATATAGCCTTGGAGAGGCTCAACAATCTTGAGATATCCTTGGGGAGGTTGAGGATTTGCCTCCTTCAGTTGAGGATCTGCCCTAAGATCATGGCTAGACTAGGGATTCGAGCTCAACTGCTTTCCAAGAATGAAAATAATCTTCCCCCATTCATCTCAACAGCTTAACAACCGCCCAGAATAGGTAGCGCTCCTTTAAAAGGGCCATCAGAGCGTTGTAGCGCTCCCTAGTAAGCTTTAGGGGGCACCAGCGCTCTCAAAATCTATAACGCTCCCTCAAAAGGGCCAAGGAGTGTTATAATGCTCCCTGACAGTGTATGAGGAGCGCCAGCGCTTCGAGATAGTGTAAGGGGGAGCGCTCCTCTCCAAAACTCAGTTTTTGAGGTGCTTTCAGGTGGCAAAAGGTTTGCAAGCCTGTTGACTCATTTCTCCTCTTCCAAATCAGATGTTTGAGGTGTTTCAAGTGTCCTTCTCATGTCATTATAGGCACGACATAGGCATCATGGCAACATGCTTTCTTGCGACACTTGTGAGCCACATACAACACTTGCAACCTTGTGAGCAAAATGCGACACTTGCAACACTTGTAATGACGACACTTGCGACACTATCAAAGTGAGTAATTTTGATGTGTAACACCCACTCTAGTGGTCGGGTGGCTGTTCACTCATGTCTTAAACGTTTTATCCTCCTCCCTCAAGTAGCCTTTAAAAAAAATTATACAAATAATCTAGGCTAAAAATCACTTCCGACTGTTTGCAACTCCCCGACAACGGCGCCAAAATGTTGTGCTGCTTATATGTTTAGTATAATGCACTCATTAATTATCAATCTGGGATTCGTAATCAACAGATTTACAAGACACCAATAAGAAAGGTAATTTCTAATGTCACGAGTGTAGAATTAAACTAGATTATGAATGCTGGAAACAAATCAAAATAACAAACTGCAATGCACTTTGGTTGTCTTTCACAAAGAGGCTATCCACTCCATTATGGCACATGCAAGTATGAGATGGAGTTTGTTTGATATATCAACTCTGCTATCTGACCTAGAAAACTAACTATGCAATCCACACTTCTGAAAGGGAAATCACACATCAATCATCAAGACATAGCATGGGTAGTTCAATAGTCAACATACTGAGTATGCTGTGGTTCACAATGTGCTGTTGTGGACTTCACTAGTTCTCCTTCAAATATGTCCGACCATTGCTACCAACATTCATGTCTAAAAATCAAATTCATAAAAATAGAGCATATACAAAAACAGAGCAAATAAAGATCTCTAAACAATTATATGATGGAAATCCTAGCCTAAGCTTTACTGCTATCATCTGACAGAGTTAAAGCTTCAACTGATTTAATGTTTACACTACTGAAAAAAAATACTAATGCTAATCTATGAAGATACTAACCTTTGTTGGGCGATGGGCCCTTGCCACTTCAACAGGTCAGCTACTGAAGTCTACAGGAGGTTTGTCTTCAACACACACATTACTCTCACTCACATTTCAAAACTTAAAATCAAAACTTTCATTAACAACTCAACTCATACTTAATCATAGATAATCAGAATATGGAGATAAATGACATTCTATTAATCTTCACTCAGAATATGTTCTGTACTATCACACACTACTTCACATATTGGTAATATGCTAACTCTCCTACACTTCCACCATCCTTGCCATGGCTATTTAATAGTCTTAATCGTGAAACACAAGAACGTGAAATGATTTGCAAATCAATCAGTTGTTAAATTCAATCATTCGGTTACATATTTAGCTTCATCCTCATGAGACGAAGTGCATGAGGATGAGGTAATCAAAAAACTATTCTTATCATAGCCTTGCTAAAGCAAATAGACATCCACCAATTGGCTTAGGCAAGATCTGGATCTTAACTTAGTGTATTAGGCTCTTCCATATTGGTACCGGATCGTAACAGGTAGATGGTACCAAATCATGACAATGTGCAAAAGGTGGTACCAGATCATGACAGTGCGGGGCCATTGGTACCAGATCGCAACATACGAGATTTTAGTACTAGATGCGTTTCGTACCAGATTCGGACAGTGGCAGTCTTGGTGCGCAGGTACCAGATAGCTGAGCTGGTACAGGAATGTTGGATATCTAGAGGTCAAAGATTTATATAATTAAAGCATTAGTACATACAATATTTAATTCCTTAACTCTATAAACCACAAAATGCATGAATTAACCATACTTTACCTTATGACCTTATCATTGGCTAATGGTAGCGTTCTTGTCATTCACCCAAGCTCTAGGTAGGCCAAAAAGGTATAAATGAAGAGTATAATAGGGTAATGGGGATGTCAATTTCGGGTCTCAACAAGGTGATTTAGTTCTTATTTACGAACAAGATCATGATTTTCTAGGGGCCGGTAAATTCGAGCCCACGTGGCGAGGTCCTTATATTGTGAAAGGAGTGTTGGATAAAGGGGCTTATGAGCTGGTGGATTATGATGGAATTCCTTTGAGTGAACCCAAAAATGGGATTTACTTGAATAAGTACTATGCTTAAATCATTTTTGCATGAGTGTTGTGTATTTTTAGTGTATCATACTCTTGTGTGCTTTTTCATTTTTGGTTTTTCCCTTCAGCTGCTTACCTTGCGTTGTGCTTGGTTTCCAGATGTCATTGTCTTTGCTACCCTATATTGGTTTCGCTGATGGCGCTATTTGTAGTACTCAAAACTTAGTGTCTGCTTCTTGGGCAATCTATGCACCTACGAATGAATTGATCAATATACATGGTGTTTTCCTTGGTCGTGCAACTAACAATATAGCGAAATAAAGTGCAGTTATCGAGATATTAATTGACACTGTTTCACTTGGAATCCGTCATCTTATTGTACAAATTGATTCATAGTTAGTAGTACTACAGTTGAGTAATGTTTATTCCATACAGATTCCTACTTTGCTAAGGGTATATTTACAAATTCGCCTCTTGGAACATCATTTCGATTACATTGAATATCAACACATTCCTAGATGTCTAAATACATTGGCAGATGCATTGGCTAATTATGTGTTAGACAGACATTTGAGAAATTTATAAAATCCAATCACACTTTGTACATAAAACAAGCAAGTCAGTAGGAGCCTTATATTTATAATGATAAAATTTTACATAAGGCGTTTTTGTCTGAAGACCAAAATATAAGAAATGTGAAGATCATAGCTTCACGTACAAAAAAATCAAGGATGCTTCTCACTATAGCAAACAAATTCTCATGCTATTCTACCGAGAAGTCAACCGATGGATGCAGATACGCCCACTGTGTGGTGTTGATAATGCCTAGGGAGATCATCCACCGTGGCATCATGGCCATGCATGTTTAGCCCCTCTAGGTTCTGTTCTATGGCCTCTAGATCTGCGACAACTACCCCTACTACAACACCTCTCTCTCCTCACCTATGGATAGGGGATGAACCTGGAGGACGACAAGGTCCCACATCTTCATTGATGAGAGCACTCGATTAGTCACCGGATAAATAACACAAAAAACATTTTATATCATAAAATATCAAAAGCATTATATAAACAAAATTTTCCTTCTTACCTATGTCCCCCTACTGGGATCCGTCAGGAAGAGCCATATATGGATCTCCAAGGAAATATACCCCGGCATACACATAATCTTCCACCATGAGAAGCTAAGTCCTCAACCATTGGAAGAAGGCATCATCATATTTGATGATGGGAACACCTCCATGTTGAGCCATGAGATCTACCCACCTCTTCATCCTTGGATCCTTTGGAGCGGGTATACCCCACTCCACTTGTAAGCATAGGAAAAGGACCCTCTCCAAGAAGAAGGAAACCAAAATAGACCCATATCCAAATTGATTTAACCCACCATTTCGACAATTGGTAAGTTGTTTCTTCATGCTTTTTAGGATCCCCTCACACCAGTTGAAGACCCTGGGCTCCATGCATTCCAATGCATACTGAAAATGGCTCTGCAAGGCCATGTGGGGAGATGCATTCCCTGCCATGTGAGTAATAGTGTATAGGATAGTCCCTAAAGGATAATATTGGACATCCCTGATAGCTACCTTGCTGCTATGTTTCTCAATGCCTGGAACACAATAATGATGAACGTAGTAATTCATAGGCTCACCTCCACCCCTACTTCCTATAAGTGACACGTGTGAACCACGATGAGATAGTCCTGTCAGGAAATAGATATCCTTGATATATATTGTGAGTGTGTGGAAACCCACACAAAATTCCTACTCATTCACATCCCACATGTGAACCAAGTACTCTAGTAGTCTCAATTGGGCTCTCATGCCCTGGATCTTGAAGAATTTTAGTAGCCCACAGAGCCATAACTATTCCTGGTTCATTCCCGATGAAGTATTCTTCTTCTTCATGCTCTCACTGACGCCGCTCCACCATATTGATTGAGGAAATCCTGCCAAGGAACCATAAGATGAGATTAGAAACATAAAATTCTTTCTTGGGGTTTTTTTCTAGTTAGGTTTATCTTTTTAAATTTTGGGCTACGATCGTCGCGGGGCTGCACATTCACGCAGTGCGACATCATCACACCCCACCAATAGGGTCACCTGTGATGATCCTAGATTGTCATGGTTCATGATATAGGGCACTTGCGACGACCTCAACACTCGGGTAACCCCTAAACATTGACCCCAAAACACAAATTTAACCAATAAAAATCAATTTTGAAACCATGAAAAGATGAAAGAGAAGGAGATTACCTGTTTGACAGAGACGATTCGTGAAATGATCCACCACATACTCCACAATCGACAATTGAAAATTGGGGTGAAAAAGGGCTTTGGAGCACTATTTGGATAAACTTGCAAATGAAATAGTAAAATAGTGTTTTTGGCCTATTTTATTGACTTTTATCATTTTTTATTTTCAAAATTATATTATTTTTATATTTTTCATGCCCTAAAGTCTTAACAACTTGGAAAGTGTTGACCTTTGCAGATTAAAAATTCTAGAAATGAGGCGTTGGAACACAGGTCCACCCCTTTTTGGTTTGTTTTTATATATTTGTTGCATGTACAAATCCTTTTAGGTTTTTTCAGGAAAAACTCCGAGCAGAGTCTTAGTTCTTTCTCACGCTCGTGAAACCATGAGAATGTAATTGAGTAGTCTTTTGTTTTTTTTTCAAACTCACATCGGCAACACAAAAAATGAAACCTATGGAGTATCCTTTAAGATCTTTTCACACTCCCTAAACATGAAAAGATGGTTGAACGACCTTGTTCTTTTCATGCTCGTAAAAGTATTTGAAGAAAACATTTGATGAGTGGTAGGTTCTCACTTTTTCGGTCTCGTCAGATTAATTTATGAAAAAGGACCTATGGATTTCTCTTTAAGTGTTTTTCAGACTCTCTAAAAATGAAAAACCCCTGAGTTTTATTTCTTTGGACTCATTAAACAAACATCGAAGGATCCATATGGGATCGAACCACTCCTTCTTAGGGTTTGTTAAACATACTTTGAGGGACTCGTTCGAAGGATGAGATTACATATACAAGCATATGTTATCCTCCTCAAGCTTGCGTAAAAATAAAGAGGTACTTGTGAGAAATGGTGGGGGAAAATTGGGAAATAAATGTTTCTCTTTATTTGTGTTAGTGGTAGTATTAGTTTCTCTTGAACATGACACCCCCCTTCATCATTGCATCCAAGTTGGGAAATCCACTTGTCTCTTGTTTGACCATCCACAAGTTCATATGTTGGTTCCTCCTTGAGTCAATGCTGCCAAGACAACTGTCGTTTCATTCATATGTTCAAGAGAAGTCCAACCTAGACAAGACTTCTATCGAGTCGACCATCTGCAATTATAAATTTTCTACCATGTCGGCCTTCCCTATGTCAGTTCTGAATCACTTTATACTTTGATCTACCTCAAATTTGTTACATATGTCATGTCATTGATGGGAGATACATCAAGGCCCTCCCGTGATGAGTCTTTTCCTATTGAATTCAACTCATTATCCGGGAACAAGACTTATAAATCATTTAGTACGTTGGAGCCTGCATGCCTCAAGGAAGATTTCTTTGCTTTCAACAATGGGTTCACATCATTGACCCTTGATTGGAATATTCCATTGAGTGCTTGAATTCAAATCATTTATTCACATTCATTGGATTGTACTAGGGTAACTTTGGAGTCATTGACATTAATTGTGATTTCCCTCACACTTGTTAACAGTTTCCATTAATGACCGATAATCAAGTGGTTTCTACCATGTTCGACCTTGACACTTGTAATCACGTGGCTAGATTTGTACTTAGAGATGATGGAAATGAAGACCCTGTATCTTATCATTTTGGTCCAGGTTGCGACGAAGTATTCATGAATTTGTACTGACACATAGATCCATTGTGTATGTCTCGTGGCTATGTCCGAATTTGAATTCTTTTAGAGCATAGATCCACAGTGTATTCCTGGTGGCTATGCCGAATCATGATGACATGGATCCACGATGTATGTTTAGTGGCCATGAATCACTTAACACTTATGATTAGAGTCATTTGTAGTCTGAGAAGGGGGATGCCTACCTCAGAAATGGTATGATATTATGCATATGCTTGTTTGTTTGCAGGTTCCTGATTGATGCGCTCCTTGTTTTCGACACACACATTCTACAAAGTGTTTCAGCTATCATGAGTTCCATATTCATACTTTGGGGGGAATTATGTTACACAATATTTTGGTTTCCTCAATGATCAACTAGAAACATGTGTTAATGTTCCCTAAAAATATTAAAAGAAGACTTTCTCCATGAGAAAAGTGTTTTTCTTTCCTCTTTCAAAAACCATATAAAGGAAGGTCGTCGCACCCTAATATATGCATGGGGTGTGATGATGCCTAATCATCACACTTTTCCCTCTACCTGGACTGAGATGTCATCGCATGCTGCTTGTGCATAGGGTGCAACAATGCTTAAAGCATAAGAAAAGTCAAAATTCATGAATGTTCTAGAAGGGTATCTTCTAGAAGATGAGGTGGCCTCTGATTGATTTGGATCTCACTCGCTTCTCTAATTTCGTGGGATCATCCTAATCTCTTCATCCATCTCTCTTTCACACTATATAAAGAGAGATATCTCATGGAAAATGATAAGGTTGAATAGGCTAAGATTTGTGTGGACATTTCTACTTCAGATTATGCTTGAGAGCTTTGCTTTCGTTCTTCAAGGATTGTGGATCTTCTTCATTCAAAGCATTGGAGCAAAGGTGTGTGTGTTGAAGCAAAGAGCCATTGAAAGGGGACCTTGCAACATCAAGGCATGGGTTGTATTCTCCACTTTCTATTCATTTAATATGGTAATACATTTCTTCCTTATAAAAGTGTCTTGTCTTTTATTGTATAACTCCTTGATCATGTATTCTCCACTTTCTATTCATTTAATACAGTAATACAGTTCTTCCCTATAAAAATATCTTGTCTTCTATTGTATAATTCCTTGATCATATACATAGACTTCATTAGAATATATATATCTTTGTTTTTCCCTCTTTTTTGGTTTGTAATTCTTGGACATGCTTACTATTCTACAAACCCAAGGAAGGAGCTACAAGGATGACACTAGCAAGGATCAAGCGTCGTTTAAAAGGTATGCCACTTGTACCTCATTAAACTAGTTCATATGATAATGAAGTTTAAGGCGAAGTGTGCATTCTGTCTTGTTTTGTTCTAGTTTCCCGTGGAAGTTAGGGAGATCTGTTTGTGTCTGCACTTACTGATTAATCCGATAATAGAGCTTGAGGGAAAGGAGACACAGTACAATGGTGAGTTTTTGAATTTCCAATATTTGCATATGAAAATCCCTAAAAATTTTGACATGTAATTTTAGGGAATAAAAATGCTAGTGGATCCATATGTGCACAAAAATCCCCTCACGGGGATCCTATAAAATTTGATTCTCTAACTGATATTTTCAACTAAATTTATGTATTATGACTCCTATAACAAAAATGCATGATATATTGGCAATGTATCTTTTCCTTTGAATTGTCACTTAGGTTATATAGTATGTTAAACGTTAAACCATGTGCTATGAACATTGTAGTAGGTTATCTTGTATAGATATACCAATGAATTGAACCATTCCACTAGATTAGGATTAGTTCCCCTCTACATTTGTAGATACCCGAGAGTGACCATCATACAAACACATATTTGCAAAAAAACCCAAATATAAAATGTCAAGCACCATAGTTGGTAGATCATTGTTTGCATATTTCATTTTTACAGGCTATTGTTGTGTGTAGTGGAGAGTGGGTGAGAAGATATTTCTTGACCCTCACTTTAAATGTAATGTCCACTTTATGCAACAAAAAAAACAATATGTTGAGTTTTCAAATATAAGAACACTAGATGATCCTATAGAAAAGAAACATGATAAAATTATGTTTTAAGTCCTTCCTCGTCCTCCACAACTAACCATACACCTCTCCCAAGTCCAAGTCCCATTAGCCAACATGTTCCTCTCCTTGAAAATATTCCCATAAGAGATAGAAGGAAAACATGTCTAAAGACTCCATACCTCATTAATAGTGGTTGTAAAGTAAAATTCCTTAAAATAAATTATTCCTCATCCATTTTATTACCAATAGAGAGTCTCCAGAGACCTGTAAGTGCGCTACTCCATTTTCCAAAGCCAAAGTCAATACAAGTTTTAAATAGATGAGTTCTGAGAAGTTATTGGAACCATTTCCCATTCCAAATTTAAAATTTATACAATGAGAGTTTGATAGGTGAATTAACCCTCATGTTTCTCCCCCTCCATCAAAGAAAGCTCAAGACATTCTCTTGCCAATATGTTTTACCACTATTTATCTTTGGATCTCAATTGCCTTGCTTTGAGTGAAGGACATGATGATATTTAAACCTTGAATGACATATTGAAAAGGAAGAGTATCCCTATCCTAAGAAAATTTTTCATTCCTATCCAACCATATTCCCCAAGTTATAATTAAAGGGAGAGCTCTTAATTTATTTGTGGCAGCATTTCCGCACCAATTTTTGAGGCCCTCCTTAATGGAATCCCTTGACCAAAACTTTCCCAAACCCATGATACCCTCAACTTATAGCCAAACATATTTAGAAAAGGATCAATACATAATTAAATGGTAATTTGTTTCCTCACTTGCCTTGCATAAGCCACACCATCCAAGACCAAATATGTTCCTTTTCTTGAGGATTTCCCAAGGGAGTACCTTCTTTTTATAGGGGAAATCAAAAACTAGTCAGGCACGTACTCATGTGACATGTGGTCATGTTATCTGACTACTAACACTATAACCCCAAGCATGCATACTTGGCTCCTCACGCGACACACAAGGCTAGTCGAGGGTTTCGAACTAGTGACTTCACATAACAATGTTCCTTAACGATACACTCCATCACCGATTTTTCTACACCCCATGGGATCCTAGGAAAGTAATTTATTATTTAGTAAATGTCACATAAAAAGTTGTGAATTAGATAGGAATTTCAACCACCATACATTTTTCCACCACCATTGTGAAGGAGATTCATTCCCTCATGCAACCAAGGCCCTAAGCCTTCTCTAGGAGCATAATTCCTTATTGGATTCAAAGACCAGACCAATGTATCTTCCTTGTCCTTAATCCCTACAAAACTTGATGTGAGACTTCTAACATATCTATCCCAAGTATCAACATATTCATCCTGAAAAATAGGTTCCTCCAGATAAGCCCACCTTGGAAAAAAATAGTATTTTTATTCAAGTTATCTCTCCAGGATAAATTATAAAATCCTTGAGACCCTAAAAACATTATGATACGATGTGGAAGCATGTAATTTTCACCACTACCTATCCATGGGTCCATCCCTACTTGTAGCTTTGTTCTTCTACCAACACACCATACAAGCTAGTTTCCAACTGAGGGGAAGGCTAAAATCATTGCTTTCTAGATGATGGATACATTAATTAAATTATTGAAAGAATTCCTTATCCAAACCTCCATTGAATCTAGATAATTTTTTTTTTCTCCTACTAACTGTTAGAATTAGGGAAAAATAGAAACAATAATGCCTTTTTAATTTTCTGTTCACTAGATCAACATACATGAGAAAAGAATTACACAGATCTAAAATAAATTCTGAGTATAAACAAAATTTCTGAGTGAAAATACAAACCTCAAGCTTACCACCTGATCTATGAAAGATGTACCTGTCACATGTGTGAATGTAAACCTTTAAAATATGCTCATAAAATTTTTAGGTTCATGGATCAAACCTCTAGGGTTTGATCTCTGTCATATGGACTTAGGGATGGTTTTTCCAAGGTATAGACCATCACAAGACAACTGTAGCAAGTACCCCACAAGAAGGGAAAACAAGGTATTGACCATAGATGAGAAAACAATAGCAGGTACCCCACAAGAAGGGACAACAAAAACACCACAAAAGGGACACCAATATATCCACAAGAAGGGACAACAAGATCTCCATAAAAAGGTACAACAAGATCTTCAAAAGAAGGGACAACAAGATCTCCAAAAAAGGGGACATCAATATCTCCACAAAAGGGACAACAAGATCTTCACAAAAAGGGACAACAAGATCTCCACAAAAGGGACAACAAGATCTTCAAAAGAAGGGACAACAATATCTCCACAAAAATGGGACAACAAGATCTCCACAAAAGGGACAACAAGATCTTCAAAAGAAGAGACAACAATATCTCCACAAAATGGGACAAAAAGATCTTCAAAAATAAAGGGATAGCAAGATCTCCACAAAAAGGGACAACAATATCTTCAAAACAAGGGACAACAAGATCTCCACAAAAGGGGACATCAATATCTCCACAAAAGGGACAACGAGATCTCCACAAAAAGGGACAACAAGATTTCCACAAAAGGGACAACAAGATATTCAAAAGAAGGTACAACAAGATATCCAAAAAAAGGGGACAACAAGATCTTCACAAAAGGGACAACAAGATCTTCAAAATAAGGGACAAC
>CBVK0100024917.1:0-11035 GCA_900067695.1 Picea abies
CTGTCCTACACCTCGGGGACTAAATTTTTTTGATGTTAAAATTATTTTAATTTCATTTATTGTTTGAATTTTTTAGTCTGGTACAGTTGATTTGAATGATGAGGATCTTGAGGATGAAATATTTTATTCCACTAACCCAATAACAACTGTCTCGAAGACCTTGAAGAAGGAAAACATAGTATATCTAGCTTTGTTTCGCAAAATACCCCTAACACATGAGGATAGGGCAAGAATTGCAGAGCTACAAAATCTAATAACTAATTTTGGGGTAAGTGGCATCTTCACATATTTTTATCAGCTATGACAATTTCATATCTTTTTTTTTGTTGTATATTTTTTATATGATCTGATAAAGTAAATTTTTCCGTTTGTAGGAGTTTTTAAACCCCGTGCCCTGGGAACCTGCTGAGCTTGCAACTTCTATAGGTAGCAGTGATGGTCCAATGAAACAAAAAAGTCGACAAAGCAAAGTAAAAATGAGGCTTTTTGACCCTCCCGAGTTTCCCCTCGAATCCATTGATGAACACACTGATGTTGACCGGAATGACACGACGGAGCATGATGATCTAGAGCGTGGGACTCCACATGAATCCGGAGATGAACGTACTATAGATGGCGAGGAAGCTATTCATGGAGCAACATGAATTAAAATCACCAGATCACTAGATCTCACCTTTTTGGTGGATGGCGCATGTGTTCCGATCAATATTCAGAAGATTGCAGGTATTTCTTTGGTTTTTTTTTAAACATATTTTGAAGAATAACACCCAAGGCTTTGATGATCAAGAGACAAGAGTATATTGTGAAATGAGGGTTTTATGCAAAATGACACAAGGATTTAAGGTTAGCGAGGCTGGTATAATTTTGACAAAAGATAAAACATTTTGACATAGTTAATTTTTGTCCTAACACAGGCTTCATCTGGGGATGATGTCCTCCCTGCGAGTCATCAAAGGACCGTAGACCACGTGCCTTCATCCTTCTTCTCTGGAATATGAAATGAAATCCATCTCCGTCAACCTCTGAAACTTGTCACTATACTTGTGTATGCTCTGAAACCATTCTTGCAAACCAAATCTGCTCATAATCTTTGCAACTGAAAAGACTTTGCATTAGTGCCTCCATTGGGACATGGAGTCATTAATTCCTAATCTACTACACACTACAACCAGCTGAAAACTAGACTCCACACCAATGCTTGAAACAAGCTTATTTATATACAGTTCTTAAACTAACCAATCCACTGATTCTCTCAAGAATAAGATGATTTCCAATGTAACCATGAAAAAATATGACTAACAAATTGAATTATGCTTCCAACTTTGAGAATAAAAAGAATATGAGAACCTATAAAATTCAAAAAATGATTTGGAAGCCCACACTAACAATTCATAAATTTTGTCCTCAAAAAGTTGTAGACAGAAAGTTGAATGTTCCATTTTGACTCCATGTAAACTGCTACTGGATTGTTATAGAAAGATTTTCCTCACTCTATGAAAATCTACTTAGAAGGCCTTTTTTCCATTTCCCTATGCAGACTTGAAGTCCCCTTTCGCAAATCCCAGAGCTAAAAACAATATTTTTCCACATATACACACCCCAACTATTATACAATATGTGTATATGTAGGTTGCACCACTACAGCCTGCGTACATCAGGTTTTGTGCCCAAAATTAAAAAATGGTGTCGGGTTTCCATGTCATGTCATGAGATCCATGATCCTTGAACTTCCATATACTAGAAACATTCCGACTCATCCCTTTAGTTCCACTTGAAGGCTATAAATGGGCCAAATCCGAGCTATGGAAAGAGGAGAAGAATTCAACTTTGAGAGAAAAGTTACTCTGGAGAAATTATTCACTTCATATTGAGTCTGCATCCCTTTATCCTTTTAAGTTTGAACACATTGTTCATCCCCTAAGATCTTCCCTACATGATTGAGAACCTCATTGTCTCTCTTATATGAGCTTGCCTTTGGTGGAGGCATAGCTGGAAGGGACTTATTTTCTTAGTTCCAAACTGTGCCGACACAAAAGTTTGTAATTTATTCACTTCCACTGATTACATTTTAATAGAAATACACTTTTCTCGTCCAATCAATATCTTGCAAATATTTGAATTGTTATTCCATGGGAATATTTGTTATGAATGTTGATGGATTATGCTATTGAATGCGCTAATATTATATATTATCACCATATGCTTGCGTTTCTTAGTTGTTTAGGACACATTGCAGGTGTATTTCTTTGAGTCAAGTGCTCAACAGTGGACTTCATCGAATGTCTGGACAAGGTAGGATCTTTATCTTGTCTCATTAGCATATTTGTTTATATAGAATACCTAAGATTAGAGTTTATTTCTGTAGTCATTTTTGTCTGTTGTGGTTTACCCTTATCCATAGAGAGATTTTCCTCGTAACAGAATTGGCGACCATACTGGGGATATAATATTCTTTTCAGGGTTTGGAGTGTTTTTCTCCTTTGATTGTTCTCGTTTATATTGAGTTTCTTGTCGTCTGACTGCTTGACATCCTCTTTTCATTCTAAGTATGAGTTTCTTAGCCTTCTCCTTAGCCTAGTTGTGTTTTAACACATATACGTGGGTTTTTATCTGACATTCGCATACATACGCGTGATGTCCTTCTGCAAGAGGCATATATACGTGGTTTTATCCTGAACAATCATGCACATCATCCTTTTTTGCTTAGTTTCTGGGTTTGATGTTTGCTGGGTAAGTTTTGATGGTTGGTGAGTCTTCTTGGGTCTCTGTTATGACTGTTAAGTGTCTGTGAAATGATAGGAAACCTTTCTTTAGTTGAATTTTTGGGTGGTGCCTTTCTCATCATCCTTTTCATTTGATTGTCCTTGGATCTTGGGCTGGTTGTTTTCTTCTTGATATCCTACTTGGTTTGTCTCTGTTTACATACAATAGAATTTTTATATCAAGTTGTTGTTTAGTTCTTTCATTTTCATTCTTTTATATTGAAAATACAAGAATATTAGGCATTTTGCATTGATGGAATTTGATCTTTTGGTTTTTTATCATTAATCTTAGTACATGTATAGAAAGATTGCATCTTATTTGGAATTGTAGAACTAAATTGAAAATTGCATTTGAAAATCTTATCATTTATTGGGAATTGAAGTTGGGACTTTGCATTTTATTCATATTCATTTATTTTACTTGTTAAGTCATAAAATTGTTAGTTTCATGACCACACCTTTTTTAAGTAAGCAAGGCCACTAAAAGAAACAATGATAATTTAAAATTGATTAGAAACAATTTTATTTTCTAGGGTGCACAAACTAGCTTAGGATTTAGAGCCTTGGAATAATATTTTGTGAGTAAACTTCTCCAAGGCTATTAATTCAACATATGTTTCTGACCAAAGGAGTGGTGGAATCCATTGTATAATTGGTGATGTTAGGAGGCTCCGCTTACACCGGAGTTAAGCACGAGGTCACATGAGGTTGGTTGAGGGGATATCTCCCCAATACTTTCTTAGCATCAAATATATTTCTAGGGATCTATTAGTATATGGGGATCTTGCTAGTACCTTTACCTCTGTGAGAGGCAGTGCTTTCGACGTTTCGAGATTTGTTACTCTGCCCATATGGTAGACCTAAATTACAACTATTCACTTGTGCATTGGTTATATCATGGTTGCTTAGTTTCTTGACATAGGTACCACATAAGTTACTTGCAGGAGTTATTCTGCAGGTACCCTAGGTCAGATAAGGGTCAGACAACACACAAAATTTATGGAGGATTACCTTTCCAGTGGGATCTAACCGACTGGTTGTTAAGCCCATGAGGGCCCTTATAACTGATTTTGATACCTCCAATATTTAGCAGGGAGTCTCAGGCCTCTCTTGGGCGAGGCATACCTACTATAGGGAGGGAGGCCCCTTTCAACCACTTTATCTTGTTTGTGTGTATATTGGCCTTTTGTTTATTTTATTTTGATGTGCTCTTTGATTATTATTTGACCTTAGGATTTTGTATTGCACCGTGACTTTTCATTATCATGGATAGTGGAGTCCCTTTGGATACCTCATTTAACACTACCTCCCCCATGACATTTTCTCATTTCACGAGAATGAATCTGTCTGTGTTTCATAATGGTATGCAAAATTATGATACTCAGTCAATACCTTGGGTCTCTAATCATTTTTCTCATGGTATGCTAGACATGTCTTCGCATTTTCCATCCTCTGTCTCGTCTCCTTATGTGAATCCTAGTTTTGTGTATGGGGGCATGATACCTCCTTATTCTACCTTTTTGTTTGGTGGGAGTCATATCCTTCAACCAACTCTTACGGTAGGAGGTTGGAATATTCCTTCCTATGGATCCAATCCTAGCTTCAATTTTCTAGGAGAAAGTGCTCAAATGGGTGGTCATTCTACTTATTACACTCCATCCATCTATCCTTCTTCCACTATGTCGGTTCCTACGAATGATTTTCCCATGGAGGACCTTCGTCTGTCCTCTGGTGTTTCATCTAGGGGGAGTCATTTTTATAGTATGGTAAACCCCCTTCATGAAGTTCCTTTATCTGGGGGAAACATATATACTCACCTAAGTAACCCTTGTCATGTCGCTTTCTCTTCGCAAACAACTTCCTCAGTGACGATGCCCTTACAACCCTTTATGAATCAATATGGAGGAGGATACTATCTTGCTGAATAGGGCGATGGTGTATACTAGAACCCTTCCTGGCCTACAATTTCTCAAAACCAGTCTTTCCTAGAACCTTGGTCTCAAATGCCATAACCAACCACAGCCACCAGTCCAGTCACTGCAAGTCATACTGGCGTTATATCACCAACCTATGCTATTCATGTTGGAGATTGGTCAACAACCTCTTCAAGTCATGTTGAAGACATGCAACTAGCCACTGCAAGTCAAGCTGAGGGCATAACTCTAGTCACTGTTAGTCACACTACACATCATGTTGGGGATTCATTACCAACCTCTGCTAGTCCTATTGGAGATTCATCATCAACCTATGCTAGTCATGTTGAAGGTTTGTCACCAACCTCTGCTAGTCATGTTGGGCATTCATCACGAATATCTGCAAGTCATGTTGGAGATTTGATACTAGTCTCTGGAAGTCATGCTAGGAGCATTTCACTAGCCATTGCAAGCCATGCTGGGGGCATTCATACCATTGATAATTCTAGACGTGTAAGATGTAATCCCAAGTTCCTTTGTAGTATTTGCAAAGGATATCACCTTACTCATTTGTGCCCTACTACTGTTGTGGTACAAGAAGCGTGGTCCTTTCCTTGGGGTCGTTCGAATTTTGAGTTGTATGTGGTTTCCCAACCTTCTTTGGTTGATACAGCGGTCATGTTGATGCAATATTCAACTGAAACCACTCCCATTTTGGGGGGTGATGCATCTCTTGACCTTGTTTTCTCGCATCCTCTTCAACCAACGACTGTATCGATGTAATCTTCGACCGACACCACTCTTATTTTTGGGGGTTATGTGTCACTTGACCTTGTTGTCTCACATCCTATTCAAACAATGGTTGAAGAAGTGGTTGTGCCGATGCAATCTTCAACCGATCCCACTCTTCTCTTGGAGAGTGACAATCCTGAGGAAGTGACATTGTTGATGCAATCTTTGGTCAATCCCACTCTTCTTTTGTAGGGTGATGTGTCCTTCTACCATGTACTTAGCATTTCTAGTATGGTACCTTCTAAACAAGGGAGCATTCTACTCTCTTCGAGCACGCTCCCTCCAAGTCCTAGGGTGGTTTCCTTTGATTGGAATGACCTTGTAGAGCCTCGACTTCCTTCTTCTACACCCTTCTAGATAAGAGGAATTATTCGATATATTGTAGATAAGGTAACCTCTGCAAGTATTTTATCCTCCTCGACTTGGAAATATTTGGGTTTTCCCAAGATTGTGTCAACTATCTGTGAGTTTCTGAATTTAGATAGAAGTCCTGCACGGGAGCCTTGGCCTCCTGCATAATATGTTTCTTATAACAACATCCACGAGACTGATTTAAGCTCTTTTCCAACTCTTTTAAAAAAAAGAGAAAAGATCACCGAGTGAATTTGTCTCTTTCATACTCGTTAATTGGATTCGAAAGGTTGGGTGTCTGATTTAAGGTCTTTTCCGACTCTCTCAAAAAGCTAAATATGTTTGAGTGAACTTTTCTCTTTCATAGTCATAAATTGGATTTAAAAGGATGTCTATTTGGTGCAAGTTTACCCATTTTTCAAACCAAGTAGACTAAGATTACGAAAAAGGACATTTTTTGGCGGTAAGTTGTAATTGCATCTCATTCTCTTTCTTACAGTATTGAGCCTATTGTAGGTTCTCACTTTTGCATTATAAGCCTATCACCTTAACAATTTTCATCATCAACCAAGTAGAACCATGTTTATATCCTTTTCATCTTGACACCTGAGTGTCCATATCTTGCATGCACTTCCTTGCATTGAGAATAGGTATGTTCCACCGCTGGATCTAGTTGCTTACCTGCGACACTCGTTTCCTCCTTTGTACCATAACATTCATTTGACTATGAAAAAATAAAAAAAGACGGATGAGAAAATAATATTATCTTATATTGGCAGTAGTCGTGTCACCTTTGAATAAAGCACACAATTTTTGAGTCCACTTGTCATCAAAATTTTGGGTTTAACATGATATTAGGAAGTTGATCTCGTTATGTAGAGTTTACTCCCCTGATTGGTTACTCTTCCAATACCTATGGAGAGTTTGATTGATGTCTCCTACATATAAAAGTTTCATCATTGAGTCTATGATGCCAGAGTCTTCCATACCTCTCATGCTCTTGTTCAAAGGATGTCTATCAACCTGTTGTTGGGGCTCATAAATGTCATATTTTCATCCACCTTTCCCTTCATCATTCTTCACATTTCATTGCCCCATTAACCTTTCATGATATCTATTCATAAATATATTTGGGTTTCACCTTATTATTTTCCACTTTATTCATTTTAGTATTAAAAAGGAATTTGTGATTAAATATTATAAAATCAAAATGTTTTCATATATATCTCAAAAATGTGTGAGCTTTGTAATGTGTAGGAATATGTGAAGGATTAATTAAAAAGGACTTATTGAATACTTCCTACACGATTTCAATATTTGAGGAGACAATTCAAGCCCATTCCAAGGAGAAGATCATGGAGATTTGGTTGGCATATCTTATCCAAGATATATGAGAGATGTGTGTGAGGATTTGAAGGGATTATATTTTGTAATAATGGAAAATTGGTTGAGAGAAAAGTGGATCTGTAATTATGAGATGGTTATCTTATCTTCAAGGCTTTCATGTATAAAAGAGAGTGCTCTCTTTTCATGGGGAGTAATTAGGATAAGAAAGAGAGTAGTCATTAGGATTTGAAAGAAAGGGATTCTTAGCTTTGATTCATAGTTTTAGTTTTCATGCTTTCATTACTCTGTTATGAAGATTTATTTGATTATTGTAATGTAAGATTGCTTCATTGGTGTGAGATCACATATGTTGTCGTGTCATTCAACTCTTCAGATGTTGTATTTGATTTTCCTTCATGTAGTTCTCCATTCCTAGATTAATTTCATTTACACAATTTCATTTCAGTCATAGGTTGTAGCAATTCAATTCCAAGTCATGTGTTTCAATTTAATGCATTAGATTAATGATTCGATTTCAGTTATATCTTAAACATTAGATTATATTAGTCCCACTTCAATCCTGCATATACTTTGCGTGTGCTTCGTAATTTTATGAACCTCAGATTGACAAATTAGATAGTTGGGAAAGTATTACAATGCAATTAATTCAACATTAGTTCGGCCCAATGTAACGACTGTCGTTCCATTGTTACAATTGTTGTTCCCTTTACAAGAAGTGTCTTTCATTTGAATAGAACAATTTTTGTTCCCTTTACGATTGTTGTTCCTTTACAGGTGTTGCATCTCTGGAGGACGAGGTATTGAAAACAGAAGGTAAGAACCTATGTAGGAAACAAGTAAAATGCTTGTGCTAACACCTACCTTCAGCTGATGCATAGAGGTTGTTTTTAGGACATATTTAGAGCCCAACACCTGTGTCAGCCATTCCTTAGAACTATTGACTTTGTAGGTCATCCATACCCTCAGTATGTCTTAAAATTACATGAAGCTATAGTCAAATTGTGCACCCTCGTCCTAATTTCATCATTGGTAGGTAACCTTGAACCCAACAGTCGACATTTCATCATTGGTCATTTAATCAGTGGTTTCCCTTGTGTTCGATGGAAACAAATCTATTCAAGAATTGGGATTCATACAATGTATTGGATTCCATTAGCCTTATTGGTGGTTTCCTCACCTTTGTCAACATTTTTCCTTATTGGTTGTTATTCAAAGAATCTTTTTTGTGTACCTCTTGCATCTGGTACACGCGAAATACGCACAGGGTTGTTGGTTCATGAAAATGTTCTTCATCCGATTTCCTCCAAATCATCAATCTCTTGCTTTGTACCTTATGCTGAATGATGAGATATGCCTTAATGATCTCGTTTCAGTGGGTCTCTTTCCATCGACTTAAACCCATCTATTCTGGAAACGAGACCTAGACTCCTATGAGTACCTAGAGGCTTGCAGTCATTAGTGGCAGGTTCTCTCGCCATCGATAGTTGGGAATACATCAATATATCATGATCGATGGATTCTTCCAATGTTTGAGCCTGACCCATTTATTCACAATTGTAAGAATGTACTCGGTGCCTTGATACCTAATTTCATTATCGATAGGTTGTCTTACGTTTCTTAACTATATACCTTAATGACCGATAATCAAATGAAGTCTCATTGTGTTCGACATCAACTCCTTTATTCACACGATGTAGACTTTCACCTTTGGAGGATCGTGTAGAAGACTTGAAGACATTAGTTCATAGTCGCAATTTTCTTGAGCTGTTGCTATCTTTCATTGGACTAGTACCTATGTGACTTCAATGATCATGGGAGATCATATTGTATGCCCATTATATACAGATATCTTCAAAATTGATTTTGAGACTGGTTCTACTGGGCCATGTTTGTGACTATGATATCCTTTGGCATTTAGCCACCTTTGTATTTCCTATTCATGGCCATGAAAAATTGTTTGGTATATTTTCACATGGATCTACAATGTAATTCAAATTGGCAACCATGTGTGAAAAGTCAGTACAGATTGTAATATTCTCATGAGAAACTAGTTCTTTAAGTTGGGTCTCCATTACTCCACTTTTGGGTATTATAATGTATTTCATCCATTTTAGATACTCCTTTGACCTCACACATTAGGGGGAATCTGTTATAGCAATCTTTTCCTCACCCTATGCAAATCTACTCAGAAGGCCTTTTTTCCATTTCCCTATGTAGACTTGAAGTCCCCTTTTGCAAATACCAGAGATGAAAACAACATTTTTCCACATATAAATTCCCTAAATATTATATAGCGTGTGAATACGAAGGTTGCACCACTACAACTTGAATACATTAGGTTTTGTGTCAAGAATTAAAAAATGGTGTCGGGTTTCCATGTCCCGTCACGAGATCCATGATACTTGACCTTCCATATACTGGAAATGTTCTGACTTGACCCTTTAGTTCCACTTGAAGGCTATAAATGGGACAAATCCGAGCTATGGAAAGAGGAGAAGAATTGAAATTTGAGAGCAAAGTTACTTTGGAGAAATCATTCACTTCATATTGAGTCTGCATCCCTTTATCCTTTTAAGTTTGAACACATTGTTCATCCCACAAGCTCTTCTCTACATGATTGAGAACCTCATTGTCTCTCTTATATGAGCTTTCCTTTGGTGGAGGATTGAAGTGGTGGAGGCCCAGCTGGAAGAGACTTAGTTTCTCAGTTATGAAATGTGATGACACAGAACTTTGTAATTTATTCACTTCTGCTGATTACATTTTAATAGAAATGCTCTTTTTTCATCCAATCAATATCTTGCAAATATTTGAATTAATATTCCATGGGCATATTTGTTATGAATATTGATGGATTATGCTATTGAATGTGATAAAATTATATATTATCACCATATGCTTGTGTTTCTTGGTTGTTGAGGACAAGTTACAGGTGTATTGGTTTGTGTCAAGTGCTCAACGATGGACTTCATCGAGCGTCTGGATGAGGTAGGCTCTTTATCTTGTCTCGTTAGCATATTTGTTTATATAGCATACCTGAGATTAGAGTTTATTTATGCAGTCATTTCTGTCTGTTGTTTTTTACCCCTAGCCATAGAGAGATTTACCTCGTAACATGGATCATAGAAATGAAAAGAGGTAAAAATTTTGGAGTTATCCCATACCTTGTCCTGCTGTTCAAAATTAAAAGGCTCCTTTCCTCCACTGTTGATTTGTTGTTTTTCTGGCTCAAGAATATCACATTGAGGCTCACTAATTTATTGTATTTTTTTCTCAACAGTTGGTGAAGAAAATGGCATAATCACTTGCTCTTGTAACTGGTGTTTATCTCCTTAACTGTCTGCCCAAGAATTTGTTTTATAATCATCATATACATGATCACTCGTTTCATAATGTCGTTGATAAATTTATTGTTGAACAACACCTTCTGAAGAAAATGATATAATTTGTTGCTCATTAATTTGAAGATCACTTTCATCATATTCATCAAACAAATGAGGAATCTTGTAAGATTCAATGCATATTGAAAAATTAATCTTCTCATCATTGTATGGATACTGATCATATACAGACTTCTCATAAATTTTTTCTCAACCTTGACTTTCAAAAATCTCTGTTTCATGATGCTCTGACAATAATAAATGAATATTGACAACCTGATATTCATAAGAATTTATAACAAAAATTACATATGAGACCATTTCAATTGCATTGGAAGTAATTCATATACATGATCACTCGTTTCATAATGTTGTTGATAAATTTATTGTTGAACAACACCTTCTGAAGAAAATGATATAATTTGTTGCTCATTAATTTCAAGATCACTTTCATCATATTCATCAAACAAATGAGGAATCTTGTAAGATT
>CBVK0100024924.1:0-14952 GCA_900067695.1 Picea abies
CCAATTCCTCCCTGTTTAGATATGGAAGCATCACGGATTCCATGAGAATATGCGACAACTTGTTGTGCAATACATCAGTTGTGATTCACTTTGCCTGATCAGGAGTTTGGCCTTAGCGGGCTGCCAGATATGAAGTGTAAGTCTGGTGTCTTGTAGAGCACCTTCGAGTGTCTGGTATAGTTTCTTTGGCCAATGGGAGTTGGAAATCGGGAATTTTGTCCACTCGATGAGTGATGGTGACTACTTCTTCTAAGAGGGAAGGCTCAAACAACTTTAAGTTATTTACATTAATGACATTGTGGATTCCCATTTGTGGTGGCATATCCAACCTATATGCATTTTCTCCAATCCTGTCGAGTATTGTATATGGACAATATCTGATTGGCAGAAGATTGTTGGTGGCCTTTGAAGCCCTTATTATGCAAGTGTAACGAGACTTGATCCCCTCGTTGAAAGGCCATGAAGGTTCTTTGTTTGTCATTGTGTTGTTTGGCATGATCTTGGGTTGCTTTGAGTGATGATGTGACTACACTGTGGCATTGTGCAATTTGTTGGAGAAATCGTTGAGGTGATAGTTGTTCCTGTTGTTGATGGAAGGTACCTTGAAGAGCCCAATTGAGTGGGAGCTTGGTTGCAGATGCTGGTTGGAAGCCCACGCAGACTTCAAAAGGTGAAAATCCTGTAGAAGAATGTGTTGCCTTGATGTAGCTATGCTCGAGAATGTGTAAGTAATTGTCCCATTATTTGTTGTGCCCAAAGTGATTTCAGAGAGCATGCACCAAAACTATGTTGAAAACCTCTGTTTGGCCATCCTTTTCGTAATGTACCTCAAAATCACCATCAAAAAAATATTTTTTTTTTACATTCATCCATGAAGTTCTGAGACTTCAATCAAGTAGGCTTTCTATTATAGCGCTTGAGTCTAAAAGTTTCTTAGAATATTTATTTTCATCGGCTGTCCTCGCCATTCAACTTAAAGTCTCCTAACCGACGATATAAAAGTGTTTACTCTTCACCTCAATGTTTATCTAAGATCCTGAAATTTATAAATTACTTTTATGTCTATTTGTACCTATAACAAACATTCCTACCATGTTCCTACAACTTTGCGAAGAAACATAGGACAGTCGATTTTCAATGATCATAAGTGTTGAACAAAACAAAGGACCCTATTGTTTGACAAAATCTGAAACATGGAACAATTGTGACCAAGATTTTCGAGTTTCGGGATTCAGGGTTTTGTGAGTACAAGAGTCGGGCATCAATACACAATATTTCTAGAAATTGCGAAAATATGTCGTGCACTTCAGGGTTTAGGGGTTCGGGATTTCGTGAATACACAAGTCAATCATCAACACACAACAAATCCCAAATTTGCGAAAGGTGATCAGTATTTCTGGAATTCGACGAACACACAAGTCAATCATCAACACACAACAACTCCGGAATTTTAGAAAGGTGATTTGTATCTCGAGAATTCAGAGTTTGAGATTTCATGAATACACAAGTCAATCATCAACACACAACAACTACCGAAAGTGCGAAAGGTGATCAGTATTTTGGGAATTCGAAGTTCAGGATTTCGTGAGTGCAAGTGTCCAAACAACAACATATACAAACCTACGAAATGCGAAAAAAGGGAAGGTGGGTCCCAGACTTTGGGATTTCAGGGGGGTTTTGGGTTTCACGGTTTCCATACTCAACATACAACAATTCCTGTATTGCGAAAAGAAGGAACTATTATTTTGGGATTTCGGGGTTCGGGGTTTTGGGATTTTGAAAAGCCCATACTCAACACACAACCACTCCCAAATTCAAAAAAGGTGAAAGGATGTAGGAAAACACTTCCGGATTTCGGCATTCGGGGTTTTGGGGTTTGCAACTACCAAATGAAAACACACTACAACTCCTAAATTCCAAAAAGTGAAAGGATGTGGGACCAACACTTCGAGATTTCAGGATTCGAGGTTTCAGGGTTTGTAACCACCAAACAACAACACAGTACAACTCCCAAATTTCAAAAAGTAAAAGCTTCAAGGTTTCAAACGCCAAACATCCAGCATAAAACAACTTCCGAAAAGATGTGAAAATGAGAAGGTGGGTCCCTCATTTAAGGGTTTCAGGGTTCAGAACTTTGTGAGTTCAAATGCCCCAAACCTCTTACATAACCAACTTCCGAAATGTGAAAAGGGGAAGCTTCGGGGTTTTAGGATTCATAACTTTGTGAGTTCATAATCCATACATCAATATACATGAACCTTCGAAAGGCGAAAAGAAAGTTGGACTGAGTTTTCCTCACAGAATTGTGGAAGCCTAAGGTCTTAGGAATTTCCCATGCACAAAAGGGTACAAAGGATAAATTTTTCTGTATAAGGTAAATTCTTATAATATTCACTTAGAGCCTCTTTTAATCAATGCATTAAATGTCAAGAGTATTGGATCTATGCATCTCTATAAATACATGATTAATAATACCATTCCATCAGAGATTGGTCATTATAAAAGATGTTCCAAGGGATCTTAGTTTGGTTTCCTCGAGATGTATCTACAGAGAGGATCTACCTCATTGCCATTAATATCCTCCTTTCTGCACTTACTTATAGAAATACAATTACATATTTCCTTCACGCATATTCCCCACAACAAACAAAAATGGAAAACGTTACAATTCCAATTTAATCATTACAATGCATCAGAAAAATCATTCAGACAGAGATTGGAGATCATTCTAGTTCAGATTTAATATGACATTGAAACAAAAACATAGCCATCCATAATATAGAGGGGTAAATCAACATATTTGAATCCAATCTGTGAGAAGACAAAGGGAATAACCATGTCCTTCCCAACCGTAGAGTAGGGTAGTCAAAATCACTTGCCCGATTCACCCCCTAGCCTCACCATGAATCCCTGAGGGCAAACTTGGAAACTCCTCCTTAGCTATGTCCGTCAATTCCAACAATTATCCTCTTGCCTCACACTTACTCAACAATGCTCATAACAGCAAGGCGATTCTATTTCAGCAAGATCCTCTTGCCTCACACTCAATCCATAGTGTTCATAACAGCAAGAGATCTCAGGAATCCTTTCCCAACATACTTGGCAGCGTTCTGCCTCCTCGCATATGCTATATATTTCTTTTCTTTGCCCAGGTCTTTTCCTCCTTTGGGGATTTTCGTAGCTTTCTTAATCCCTAACATTCAGGGGCTGCCAGTCACCAAGGGGCTGCCAGTCACCAAATCTCTAATTTTCCACTTGTAATCATCACCCTAGAGGCAGTTCCAACTTGTTCCCCACTGCTGGAGTCATGGTCAGCTGATTTTTTTAACATGGTTGTCCCATTTTTCCTCCTGCAGTTAATATCATTATTCTGTTGTGATACAAGTTTCGTAGTCAAATAGTTGGTTGATTCCAAATAGATCGCTTCCCAACAATCAAAATATTAAATACAGTTATTAAATTTGGAATTTGGAATTTCCATAAATGGAAAAAAATTTCCAGATTTGAATTTGCCAAAAACAGAAATAAATTTCCAGCAACAAAAAAAAAATGTTTATTTTTGGTGGATGTCACATCCTTTCCTCCTTCAGTAAAACACTGTCCTCAGAGTTTGTTCCTTTCCTGGAACAAGATTGGATGAGATTTCCGCAAATCTCTTTCCAATTCCCATGTGGCCTCCTCAGGACTAAAGTGGCCTCCTCAGGACTAAAGTGTTTCCATTGCACCTTTACCTGAGCGACGACTCTATTAAGAAGTGTTATTTCTCTCTGATCCAGAATACGCAGGGGTTCCACCTAGAACTCGCCCTCGAGTTCCACATGCACCAAGTTCCAATCAATCATATGAGTGGGGTCACAAATATACTTTTTCAACAAAGAAACAAGAAATACATTATGAATTCTTAGGTTAGCTAGAAGTGCAAGTTGACATGCTACGAGTCCAATTCGAGCTAGCATCTCGAAGGGCCCACAAAACTTGGGTGCCAGCTTCGCACAGTTCCCTAGCTTCAGGGAGATTTTTCGGGCTTTGACCTTTAAATAAACATGGTTTCCAACTTGAAATTCCAGGTGTCTTCTTTTCTGATCTACATAACCCTTCTGTCTGTCCTGTGCTTCTTTCAAGTTCTGTTGTACCTTTTTTACAATGTTCTCCATTTCTTGAAGCATCTCTAATCCAACTATAAGTCTGTCAGCCAGGTTATCCCAGCTAGTTGGACTTGTACACTTTCTGCCATACAGTATTTAGAAAGGGCTCAACTTAGCCGAAGTTTGGTACCCATTGTTATATGTAAATTCTACCAAGTGTAGGTAGTCTTCCCACTTGGTCGGCTTTGTTCTTACATACATGCGAAGCATATCCTCTATGATTTGGTTTGTCCTTTCATCTGTCCATCCATTTGTGGATGATAACTTATACTGAAATTCAAATTAGTATTTATCCCTGGAAACAGTTCCCTCTAAAAAGTGGATGTGAATTTTATGTCTCTATCTGAAATCACCATTTTAGGAATACCATGTAGTCTAAAAATTTCCTTCATGAATATTTCAACAATGTTAATAGCTTTAAAAGTAGACTTTAGAGGAATAAAGTGTGCAGACTTACTGAGTTTATCGATTACAACCATGATAGAATCATTCTGTTTTTGAGTTTTAGGCAAACCTATTATAAAGTCTAGTGATATGGTCTCCTATTTCCATTCTGGCACTTTTAATGGTTGTAATAGGCCGGCTGGATGCTGGTGTTCGGCCTTAACCTGCTCACAATTTTGGCACCTAGCCAAATACTCTGTTGTTTTTCCCTTCTTATTAGGCTAGTAAAATATTTTTCTGAGTGTTTTTATTGTTTCTGGTAACCTGGATGGCCAGAATATGGTTTCTTATGCACTTCATCTAAAATAGTTAATTTTAGATCTTTTGAATCTGGTATGTAAAGTATGTTTTTAAATCTTAATAGTCCCTTCTTGTCGATACTTATATCTAGTTTATATAAGTTTGTGATACTATTTTGAAATTCTACCATTATCTTAGTGTAATTTCCATCATTGATACCTGTCGTCCTTATTCTTTGTTCTAGATCACTTTCTGCCCTGCTGATGTTTATCTCAAATAACCCATGAATTCTACGGCTTAAAGCATCTACTACTTTATTTTCCTTACCCTTGATACGTCTCACCTTGAAGTCAAATTTTCTCAAGAAGGCTAGCCACCTTGCTTATCTTGCATTAAGGTCTGGTTGGTTAAACCTCCTGATACAATAACTGTATCCTCCTCCCTTCAATGTTTATTCAATGTCTTGTAACAATTACCAATATTTATTATTTGATGATGTCTATAATACCAACACAGTTTTAACTATACGAGCATCTTGCAAACAGGTATGCTACTTCTATATCTCTAATTGGATAACAAAATTCTCCAATCAACACACATCGACTCCTGAAATCGCGAAAATGTGACCAGCATGTCGGGGTTTCAGAGTTCACGATTTTGCAGTTACAACAAGCAATGTCAACGCAGAACAAATCCCTAAATTCTGAAACGTGACCCACATTTTTGGGATTTCAGAGTTCGGAATTTCGCGAATTCAATAACTAAGATCAACACACGACAACTCCTGAAATCGCGAAAAGTCACCAGCACTTCACGATTTCACAAATACAGAGGTCAAACATCGACAGGTAAAATCTTTGAAACACGAAACAAAGGGAAGGTTGGACTAGCACTTCGGGGTTTCGGGCTTTCGAAACTTTGTGGGTTAAAGTGCCTCAACAACAACTGCATAAACCAATTTCCAAAATGCAAAAAAGAGAAGCTCAGTACTTCGGGATTTTGGGTTTCGGAATCCCGTGACTTCAAAATCCAAACATCAAACACAAAAAATTTTCCGAAATGCAAAAGAGTGATAGTGGGTCCCGCATTTCGGGATTTCGGGAATTCGTGCTTCGAGGTTTCGGGGTTTCAAGTACCGAAACACCGCATACAACAATCCCCAAATTCCGAAAGCAACAAGATGTGGGATCCATTACTTTGGGATTTTGGGTTTTGGTATTTTGAGATTTACGAACACATGGCTCATAAACACAAATGAAAAAGAAAATCCGAAATGAAAAAAACGATTAGGGTGTGGGCCCTACAATTTCAGGTTTCAGGGTTTACTAACTCCCAATGCAAAGCATTACACGACATCAAACGCTGAACCATGAAGTTATGAAAAAGGTAAGGGGCCCATCCAGTATTGGGTTTCGGGGTTCAAATTTTCATGAGCACAAAAGTCAATCATCAACAGACTGCAACTCCCGAAAGGTGATTAGTACTTTAGGAACTCAAACTTTGGGATTTCGCGAGTGCAAGTGCCAAAACAACCACACAAACAAACCTCCAAAATGCGAAAAAAGGGAAGGTGGGTCCCACACTTCAAGATTTCCAGGTTTCAATACCAAACCACCATAGACAACAACTCCCGAATTTCGAAAGGTGAAAGGATGTGGGACCACCATTTCGGGATTTCGGGTTTCGAGATTTCGAGGCTTCAAATACCAAACCACAATACACAACAACTCCTGAATTCCAAAAAGTGAAAGGATGTGGGACCACCACTTCAGGATTTCGGGATTTCGAGGTTTCAAATACCAAACCACAATACACAACAACTCCCGAATTCTAAAAAGTGAAAGGATGTGGGACCACCACTTCGAGATTTCAGATTTTGGGATTTCGGGATTTTGGGGTTTCAAATACCAAACCACAATATACGACAATTCCCGAATTTCCAAAAGATGAAAGGGTGTGGGACCAACACTTCAGGATTTTGGGTTTCAGGGTTTCAAATGTCAAGCCACAGTATACGACAATTCCCGAATTTTAAAAGCATAAACACTTAAGAGTTTTTACTACTCAGAAGGATACAAAAAGATAAAGGTTTTCTGTAAGGGAAAATCTCTAAATTCTTCATGGAGCTTGACTAAGGAGAGGGTAGCCCATTCTGAAAAGAAACAAGGAAAGCAAAGACCTCCAAAAGGTGTCTATTCCCGAATTTTATCATTCTAAACACATCTAATATATAGATTGCATATTGTTATAGGATATTGTTAGATACATAGTATTCGATAAAACATTCGAACAAAAATTTGGGAGAAACTAGTTACAGATCCGATTTAATCAGATACAATACACCGGATGCAAAAAGGTCATACAAACAAAGGTAACTTATTCCAGTTCAGATTCAATCGATACATAACATGAAAAGACATAGCCATTCATAATAGAGAGGGGAAAATTAACATATCTGAATCCAATTCATGGGAAGACAAAGCGAACAACCACGTTCCTCCCAACTGTAGAACAGGGAAGCCAAAATCGCTTTCCCGATTCACCACCTAGGATGACCATGAATCCATGAGAGCGAACTTGGAAATTTCTCCTCAACTATGTCCTTCAATTCCAACAGTTATCCTCTTGCTTCACACTTACTCAACAATTCTCATAATAGCAAGACAATTTCGTTTCAACAAAACTCCTCTTGCCTCACACTCAATCCGCAGTTCTCATAACAACAAGAGAGTTCAGAAATCCTTTCCCAGCATACTTGGCAGTGTCCTGCCTCCTCGCATATGCTATTTATCCATTTTTTCCTAGGTCTTTTCCCTCCTTTGGGGATTTTCACAACTTTTATTAATCCTTGATTTTCAGGGGTTGCCAATGGCCAATTCTCTGATTTTCCACTTGTAATCATCAACCCAGAGGCAGTTCCAACTTATTCCCCACTCATGGAGTCATGGTTAGTTGATTTTAACATGGTTGTTCCATTTTTCCTCATGATGTTAATATAATTTTTCTGTTGTGATACAAGTGTCATAGTCAAATAGTTAGTTGGGTCCAAACAGATCTTTTCCCAATAGTCACAATAATTAAATACAATTATTAAATTCAAAATTCGGAATTGCCATAAATGGCAAAAAATTTCCAGATTCGAAGTTGCCAAAAACATAAATAAAATTCCAACCGATAAAAACAAAAATATTTATTTTGGGGGGATGTCACACCCTTGAATAGACTCTGCTATTCATGACGCTCACCCTTCTGGATTAAAATTACATTAGAAAAAAAGAAGAAAAACACATAGGGTACTCTTTCATCGTAACGAATAAAAACCCAAATACCGTTTGAGCTTTTGACCAGGAGTCTGCCCCCAAATCTATGCACGGTCAAAGTCCCTACAAGGAATTTTTCAATTTACATTAGTATTGTATAATAAAAGAAGGATGGACAGAAACTTTAATAGAATAATGAATGATAGGAAGAGTTTGATGAAATGTGGTACTGAACTTATGGTGGGAGAACTAGGAGTCTCTTCCTCTATCGCATCTAGTCATATAAACGTTCCAGGTCGAGGGGAGGATAGTTCAGGGAATTCTGGTGGGTACCCTCATAAACACAGAGCCCCATCATGAGATCTCAGTTAGAAATCCTTTAAATAATAAGAATGATAGTTTCAATATTAAAGAAAATTAATGCTTCAACCAATAAATATCTATAAGAATGATTCAACTTCATAGACCTTCATATGAAACAAGCACGAATGTCTCTATGAGTACTGTAACTTTCTATAACTTTGACCCCCAAAAAAATCAAATACACAATGAAAATCTAGAACCTGTTAGGGACTTATGGAAGTGTCTTAAGGGCTATAAAGTTTTGATTAGTACTCCAGAAAGGAACTTAACGTGCGACATTACATGAGATACGAACATCTAAGCTATACCTGAATTGAAATAAAATGTAGGCAACCTAAGAAGTAAGAGGCTCCAAATAGGTAATACACAAATAAGCATTCTAAATAATTTATAGTCGGGGCATCCTCCTTTAAATTATAGAATCGGTACCTATACCTGGATTTTTACCCTTGGGGTAGAAGAGGAAATTTTGAGGGGAAGTCCAAACCCCAGACAATAATAATAATCCTCTCTCTCTCTCATAACTATTCATTTAAAAATCCCAAAGCATAAGGAGTAGTCCAGTATACTAAAAGGGGACTTTCCACAGAGCCAAATCTTTGAAGGAAAGACATTGTTTACAAATAATCCATAAGAAATAACAAATACTGGAATGACCAAAATCCCTCTCAACTTTTCTTACTCATCATAAAACAATGACGAGAGTATCGCAACTTACCATGAAGATGGGTAGCACCTGCATATCTCATGAGGGGAAAACCTCCAGAGTGTCGACTACCATTGCAGAGGAGAAATGTGTGAGTAAGAAACAAAACCATAAACTCTAGGCAGGAGAACTGCAATGGAGATATAACCATTACTACACAGACTGATAGTAGGAGTACGAAGGAGCTATCCAACCATCTAACATTACAGTGGTGGCATAAGTGTATTGGATATAGGGTGAGTGGTGGCCTCAGAATGAAAACTCGCACGGCCTCCATTAATAGACTCGACAGAAGGTTATTAAGTCTGAGTGACAGAAAAACCCTTAGACTTCTTCTCGAGTTAATGCACTATAATGAATTGCTCATTTTTTCAGTTAAGATGATTTAGTTCCTTAGCCCTTCAATTGGACTACAGGGAGGGTCAGTTAAGATTAGAGGGAGTTGAAAGTTAAGTACCTTTAAATGCTTACAAGCTGCGACCCTTAACCCTTGAGTTTCTCCTTTTATAAAAGTAAATTGTTTCGTATTCAAGTAAGGGACCATACATAGGGGTGAGGGTTAAATTGTTTATAGGACTAAAAGTCCTCTATATGACATAAATGTATAGATATAATTGTATTGTGTCTATTAGTAAGATGGAAGCAGATGCCAAAGTTATTAAATAGGAGAAGGAGGTTCATAGTAGTTCAATTGTCGTTAATAACTTCATTGTTTGAAGGCTAGGAGAAGTCATGTTTCCCAAACATACTAATAATTTTTTTATTTTATTTTGGGTAAATTGGGGTACATTACATATGGTATTAGAGCAAAGAGTTACAACACTGGGCTTGAACAGGGCCACATTAGTTGCTTAGTATATATTTCAATTTATGTAAAACTAATAAATCTTATGATTAGAAACAGAAAGCCATTTTTGTTTTGTGTTAATTATGGCAGCTCAGGAGGGTGTAAAAATCAGGATGGAAGGAATCCGTAGCAAGGACCTCCTAGAGATCCAAGACAGAACAGTGATGGAAGCTCACCCATGGAGGTGTTGGAAAGAATGAGGAATCTTATTGTCGAGCTGCAGATTTTCAAAGCCGACAATGAAAAATTGAAGAAAGCACAGCAGGAATAGCAAGAGATAAATGAAGTCCTGCTGGGAAGTACAGTGACCAAGAAAATCCCAAAATATGATAACCGTGGTGCAAAGGTTAGCAAAAGGGCCTCCAAGAACTCTGGGCCAAAAACAAAAAAAGGAGACAACTCGTGTTAAGGAACACATTCAGATGAAGACAAAACTAAACCAGATAGAAAAATAAAACAAATAGACCACCTTGAAGGAGAGTTTAAAAAAATTAAACTAGCTACCTTTGATGGAGAATCTAGGACAGGAGAAGAAACTGAGGCATGGTTGTTGGACATCAAAAAATACTTCTATATCTATAACTATTCCAACAACATGAAGGTTAAAATGGCCATCTATAATCTGAAGGTAAAAGCCAGCATTTGGTGGCAGGACCTGAAATTGGCCAAGGGCCTAAAGGAGAAACAATGGGAATGGTCTAACTTTAAGAAGTATCTTCATAAACAATACCTTTTTGAAAGCTATTATGAAAGGAAGAAAAAAGAATTTTATGAGTTATGACTTGAACAGATGACGATGGGGGACCTTATAAATAAATTTCTGGAACTATTAAGGTTCATACCATACATCCGACAGGATAATGTAAAAATCCAGTGATTCTTAAGTTGTTTACCACAGTCCTATAGGGATAGAATTGAGTTTGACAACCCCAAATCCTTGAGTGAGGTATTCAGGAAAGCACGAATGTGCTATGACCAGTATAAACAATAGGTAGAGTTTCCCAAGGCCTAGAAGGATAAGAAGCAAGATCGAATGAACCAACAGAAGAAGGGATACCAACCGAATCCTTATCGAAATGCAGCAAAAAATTTTCCAAGGAAGAATATTCACTCCAATCATCTGAATGCGCAAGGTAGCATTAAATGAGTAAAACTGGGGACGAAGAATTTTGGGGACAACTCTAGTGAGCCATTAAAGTTTTGGGAGTGTGGAGAGCCTCATCTAAAGAGAAACTATCCACGTTTAATTTTAGCAAACATAACTTCTATTCAAAATTTGCAGGAAGCCTCGATAGTGGGAGATGTGGGCAGAAGCCTACATCAGATAGATGTAGCCATAGATGATCGACAAGATGACCACCAGTCCTCGGTGGTAGAAATCGAAGGTAAAATCAATAATGCTCAAATTTTTGTTTGAATTGACCCCAGAGCTACATTAAGTTATATTACTCCTCATATGGTAGAGTCAAAGAAATTTAAGAAACTGAAGCACACAAAATCATGGCTTGTACAATTAGCAACTTGTACTAAAAGGAAAGCAGTTGACTTTGTTTCAAATTTTGAGTTCAACATAGATGGTAAAAATATAAGAACAAAACTGAATATCCTACCACTAGGATCTTAAAATATGATTATCTGAATGGATTGGTTGGAACAACACAAAGTAGTACTAGACTGTTATACAAAGATACTTAGTTATAAAGATGATTTTGGAACTATTAGAACATCCCAAGGCATACCGAAACCTATATCAGTTAGACAAGTTTCAACGATGCAACTCAAGAAATTTATTATAAAGGGATGTCAAGTTTATGCCATCCAAGTAATGAATCTATTAGAAAATGAAGATAAGCAAAAGTTAGAAGACTTTGTTGTCCTACATGAATTCAAAGACATGTTTGTGGATGAGATACCGAAATTACCTCCTAGAAGGGAAATAGACTTCCCCATAGACCTATTACCCGATTCAACCCCTATCTCAAAAGCACCTTACCGAATGAGTCTACCAGAACTAACATAATTAAAAAGACAATTACAAGAATTGTTGGAAAAAAAGTATATCAGACTGAGTGTCTCACCTTGGGGGGCACCATTCCTCTTTGTGAAAAAGAAAGACAGTACTCTAAGACTATGTATCGATTATAGAAAACTGAACAAAATGACTATTAAGAACAAATACTCCTTACCAAGGATGAATGATTTGTTCGATCAAGTAGGTGGGGCCAAGATCTTTTCAAAGTTGGATTTACAATCCGATTATCATCAAGTTAGGATAAAAGATGAGGACATCAACAAAAAAAAAATTCAGACAAGATATCGACACTACAAGTTCATAGTCATACCTTTCGGACTCACTAACACACCAACCCCGTTTATGTGCTTGATAAACAGTATTTTCAGTCAGTACTTAGACAACTTCATGGTAGTATTTATTGACAATATTCTAGTCTATTCAAAAACGGAGGAGGAACATGATGAACACTTAAGAATAGTTCTGAAAACATTAAAGAAACATAAACTATACAAAAAATTTGTCAAATGTGACTTTTATCAAAAATAAATACAATATTTAGGACATGTCATTTCCTCAGAAGGTATTTTCGTAGACCCGAAAAAGATAAAAGCCATTATGGAATGGCCAATACCTAAGGATGTGACAGATATCCAGTCATTCATGGGAATCACAAGATATTATTGCATATTTATTTAAGGGTTTTCCAAGATAGCCTACCCTATCACGTCATTACAAAAGAAAGGGACCAAGTTTCACTAGTCGCAAAAGTGTAAAGACAGTTTTAATAAGATGAAACAATTATTGACATCGAATCCCATTTTGAAGGTAGAAGACCCAGATAAAGACTTCACAGTTTGTGTTGATGCAAGTAAAGAGGGACTAGGTGGTGTCCTAACTCAGGAAGGGTACGTGATTTGCTACAAGTCCCATAAATTAAAAGAACACGAGCGAAACTATGTCACTCACAATTTATAATTGGTAGCAATAATACATGCCTTAAAAATGTGGTGACACTATATAATGGGTAGAAAATTCCTACTATTGATGCCTAATAGTAGGATGAAATATTTGTTTAACCAACCAGATCTTAATGCAAGACAAGCAAGGTGGCTACCCTTCATGATCAAATTCGACTTCGAGGTCAGACATATCAAGGGTAAGGAAAATAAAGTAGAAGATGCTTTAAGCAGAAGAGTCCATGGGTTATTTGAGATAAATATCAGTAGGGCAGAAAGTGATCTGGAACAAAGAATAAGGATGACATATATTAATGATGGAAATTACACTAGGATGATGGCAGAATTTCAAAACAGTATCGCAAACTTAGATAAACCATATCTAAGTATCGACAAGAAGGGACTATTATGATTTAAAAATAGACTTTACATACCAGAATGGAAATGGGAGACTATATCACTCGAATTTATAGCAAGTTTGTCTAAAACTCGGAAACATAATGATTCTATCATGGTTGTAATCGACAAACTCAATAAGTCTACACACTTTATTCCTGTAAAGTCTACTTTTAAAGATATAAACATTGCAGAAATATTCATGAATTTTTTTTTTAGATGGCATGGTATTCCTAAAATGGCGATTTGAGATAGAGATGTAAAATTTACAGCTGCTTTTTGGAAGGAATTTTTTGCAATACTATATACTAATTTGAACTTCAATACGAGCTATCATCCACAAATGGATGGAAAGACTGAAAGGACAAACCAGATCATAGAGGATATGCTTCGCATGTACGTAAGAACAAAACCAAGCAAGTGTGAAGACTACCTGCACTTGGTAGAATTTACATATAACAATGGGTACCAAACTTCAACTAAGTTGAGCCCTTTCGAAATACTGTATGGCATAAAGTGTACAACTCCAATTAGTTGGGATAGCCTAGCTGACAGAATCATGGTTGGACCTGAAATGCTCCAAGAAATGTAGAACATGGTAAGAAAGGAACCACAGAACTTGAAAGAGGCACATGACAGACAGAAGAGTTATGCAGATCATAAAAGAAGACACTTGGAATTTCAAGTGGGAGACCATGTTTATTTGAAATTCAAAGCTCGAAAAAGCTCGTTGAAGTTAGGGAACTGTGTGAAGCTCGCACCCAGGTTTTGTGGGCCCTTCGAGATACTAGCTCCAATTGGACCCGTAGCATATCAACTTGCACTTCGAGCTAATCTAAGAATTCATAATGTATTTCATGTGTCTTTGTTGAAAAAGTATATTCATGACCCTACTCATATGATTGATTGGAAATTGGTGCCAGTGGAACCCAAAGGCGAGTTCCAGGTGGAACCCATGCACATTCTGGACCAGAGAGAAATAACACTTTGGAACAGAGTCATCGCTCAGGTAAAGGTGCAATGGAAACATTTTAGTCTTGAGGAGGCCACTTGGGAGTTGGAGGGAGATTTGCGGAAATCTCATCCAATATTGTTCCATGAAAGGAATGAACACTGAGGACAGTGTTTTACAAAAGGGGGAAAGGATGTGACATCTCCAAAAAAATAAAATATTTTTGAAATTTAAAATTGCTGGAAATTTATTCTGTTTTTAGTAAATTCGAATTTGGAAAATTTTTACCATTTATGGCAATTTCGAATTTCGAATTTGGTAATTGTAATTATTTATTTTGACTGTTGGGTAGAGACCTGATTTGGCCCAACTAACAATTTGACTATGACACTTGTATGAAATTTTTTTATTTTATATTGATTGCAGGAGAATAAATGGAACACCCATTTTAAATTTAGTTGACCATGAATCCATGAGTGGGGAACATGTTGGAAATACCTTTGGAATGATTATTACAAGTGTAAAGTCAATGATTTCTCCATTGAAAACCCCTGAAAATCAGGGATTTAGAAAGCTACGAAAATTCCCAAGGGAGGGAAAAGACCTGGGCAAATGATAAATAACATATG
>CBVK0100024953.1:0-12736 GCA_900067695.1 Picea abies
TCGGAGCATGAAGAAACAATTGAAAAAGTGTAGGAAAGGTGACCTGAAATAGTTCGGGTATGGGTCCATTTTAGTGTCCTTCATCCTGGACGGGGTTCCTCACTTGCGCTTATAAGTAGAGTGGGGCATATTGGACCCACAAGATCCAAGAATGAAGATGTGGTGTGACCTCATGGCTCAACATGTGAACGACCCCATCGTCAAATATAATGATGTGTTCTCTAATTGGTTGAGGCCTTAGCTATTGATGGTAGATGATTATGTGTATGCTAGTTTGGACATTAGAGGTGATCTAGACTTGGTTCTGCCTAAAGTTTCTCAGTGGGGGAACTTAGGTAAGAAGCACATTTTGTTTTTATAATGTTTTTTATGTTTTTAATACGATGGCTAATCAAAAACTCTTTGACAATGCAGACGTAGGACCTCATCAGCCTCTAGTTACATCCCCCATCTAGAGACGACGGGAGAGAGTCAAGGTACCAGGATTAGTTTCCGTTGATTATGAGGCTATCAAGCAGAACTTAGAGGGGTTGACAGAGGATGTCCCAGATATCTCTATCAATGAGATCCTGAGACATTACCAGTGTCATACTGTGGGTGTATCTGGTTCTCTTAGTCGACTTCTCCGTAGAGTAGCATGGAAAGTCGTGTGTTATCATGAGCAACATCCTTGATGTTATTTTGTATATGAAGCCATGTGCTTCACATTTTGATATTTTGGTCTTTGGACAAAAACACATTTTTGTAAAAACTTTTATCATTATATATACACGAGGCTTCTACCGACTTACTTTCTTTATATAAAATATGTGATTGGATTTATAAATGTCTCAAATGTATGTCTAACACATAATTAGCTAATGTGTCTATTAATGTATTTAGACATATAGGAATGTGTTGATATTCAATGTAATCAAAATAACGTTCCAAGACGAAAATTTGTAAATATACCCTTAATAAAGTAGAACTTTGAATAGAATAAACATTACTCAATTGTAGTACTACTAACTATGAATCAAGTCATACAACAAGATGATGGATTCCAAGTGAAATAAAATCGGTCAACAATTCGATGACTGTACTGTATTCCACGATATTGTTAGTTGCACGACCGAGGAAAACACTGTGTAGACTGATTAATTCACCACATGGCCTCGAATTTTTTGACCCCTAGTAAATCACGATATTTTTCATAGAGGAGAACTAGATCACCTTCATAAAAAACACGTGGCTTGACATGCTTGTCGTATTAGGCTTTGACATGTTTTTTCTGAGCTTCAATAACCAGGGCGGCATCACGACGAGTTTCATCTAATTGCATCAGGTACAAAAGAGGTTCCTCTTTGGCAGAGGTATTTGGAAGAAGTTCAACAACTAGTTTCAAAGATGGTATCTCACATTCAATAGGTAGAACAACTTCGATACCATAAACTAACTAGAACTATTTCCGATACAACACTGAAAACAACATTGTGTGCCAACTTGTCTTATGAATTCCTATCATTCGTCGAAGCATAGTAATGAGAACTTTGTTTATTGCTACAACTTGGCCATTATCCTGTGGGTAATAGGGGGTTGGGTTTTCATGCTGAAGAACCAACTTTTCAGTAATCTCAGATATCATGAAATTTTGAAAATGGCTACCATGATTAGTAATGATAGCTTGGGGAACATCGAATCAAGTAATGATATGATTGAATATGAATAGTGTTGCATTTTTCCCGATGTTATCGAATGTAGCCATCACCTCGGCCCATTTAGTGAAGTAATTCACAGCTACAATGATGTATCCATGCCCCCCAGTCGAGTGAGGGTTACATGTCATGAAGTCAATTCCCCATTTAGCGAATGGACCAACAAAAACTATAGGGTGTAAAGAAATGGGATGAGATCTTATCTTCTTATTATACGTTTGACAAGCATGGCATTTATGGACAATAGTGATACAGTATTTAAACAAAGAATTCCAAAAGTATCCTTCTCGTAAGATCTTTTGGGCAATGGCATACCCAGACATATGACCGCCACATGCTCCAGAGTGACAGTCATTCAAATCTTTCTCAGCCTCATCGTAGGTGAGACATCATCAAAAAATTGAGTCAACACCACGGTGATAAAGAATGTCACCGAGAATTATGTATTGGTGGGCTTGATACTGTATATGACGATAGTCCGTAGTAGAAAGGTCAGGCCAAAATTTTTGAGTCTGGAGATAAATGATAATATCTCCATAACAAACATCATCATAACTAATCAGAAAAAGGGATTCATCAGGTATATAATCCTCTGCCACATTTGTTGTCTCAGTTGTGGGAAGGTCACATATCAATTAGGAAAATACCAAATATTTCTTAGACTTAGTGCGTTCAAACTCTAAGTCGAGCTCTCGGAGAATTACTATCCATTTGGAGTAATTTCCCCCTAGCAATTGGCACGTAAGGATATGCTGCATAGGGTTGCAATCAGAAATAACAGTGCTCTTGCATAAAAGGATATAATGACAAAAACATTGGACAACTTGAAGAACTGCTAAGGCCAGCTTCTCCACATGTAGGTATTTGGCTTCGGTGGTCATGAGACTCCGACTCAAATAGTAAAATACATGTTTGTCGTGCGAGTCATCTTCTTGGAATAAAACCATGGAAATGGTAGAGTCTGAAGCAACGATGTAGAGGAAATAGTCTCGACTATAATCGAGTGGGAAAAGTACTGGTGTATGGGTTACAACAAGTTTTAAAGCTTCAAAGGGTTTATTGGTGGTATCATCCCATACAAATGTGTAACCTTTCTTCAATAGTCAAAAAACCTGTGTTAACTTGGCGTATTTTGGAATGAATTGACGCAAAAAGTTTTCCTTCCCTTGCAAACTTTGAAGTTGGCGTAGTGTGGAAGGAGGAGGTAGATTAAGGATATCCTGAACCTTCAAAGGGTCTACCTTAATTCCATGAAGTGACACAATAAAACCCATAATTCATCCAAACTCCACACAGAAAACACATTTGTGTGGGTTTAAATGTATACAATAGTAACGACAACAAAGAAAAATGGCTCAAAGATGGGCCGGGTGATCTTGGCGATGCATGGAATGCGCAGGTAGATCATCGAGATATGGTTGTACAATGTGCTTGATATTGTGAAAGGAATAAGACATGGCACGTTGAAAATTCCCACTAGCATTATTCAAACCAAAAGGAAGTTTTCGGTAGGGAAAAGTACCCCAAGGACAAATGAAAGCAGTCTAGTGTTGATCCGAGGGAAAAATATTAATCTGATTGTAGGGAGAGAAACCATCCATTAAGGAGAATATTTCGCTCTCGGTGTAATCGTCGACGATTTGGTCAATGAAGGGGGTTGGATAATTGTCCTTAGGAAAATATTTATTGATATATGCCCCAATTAAGGGGTAATGAGACAATATTAGGGCTTAACAATGTAGGACCTTATTGACATCCAGGTTCATCTCCCATTCAGAGGTGAGGGGAGATAATCTAGGTAGCAGGATTATTCGTTGCTGACTACGAGGCTATAGAGCAAAAATTGGAGGGGTTGAGAGTGGATGTCCCGGATACCTCTATTGATGAGATCTTGAGAAATTACCAACACCACACAGTGGGTGTATCTGCTTCTATCAGTAGACTGCTCCATAGAGTAGAATGGGAAATCGTATGTTATCATGAGTAGCATCCTTTATGCTATATTTGTATATGAATCCATGTGCTTCACATTTTTCACATTTTGGTCTTTGGACAAAAACACTTTTTGTAAAATTTTTATGTCTTATATATATATATGAAAGTTCTACTAGCTTACTTGATTTATATACAAAATGTGATTGGATTTATAAGTATCTCAAATGTTTGTCTAACACATAAATATATAATGCATCTGTTAATGTATTTACACATCTAGGAATGTGTTTATATTCAATGTAATCAAAATGATGCTCCAAGAGGCGAATTTGTAAATATAGTAATCAAAATGATGCTCCAAGAGGCGAATTTGTAAATATACCCTTAACATTGTAGAACTTCAGATAGCATAGACATTACTCAATTGTAGTACTAATAACTATGAATCGATTCATACGACAAGATGGAGGATTCCAAGTGAAACAATGTCGGTCAATAATTCGATGACGACACTGTATTCCACAATATTGTTAGTTGCACGACCAAGGCAAACACCGTGTATACTGATTAATTTTTTCGTAGGTGCATAGATTGCCCACGCAATAGATGATAAGTTATGAGTACTACGACTAGTGCCATCGGCGAAGCCAATGAAGGGTAGTGAAGACACTGAAATATGGAAACCAAGCACAACGCAAGGTAAGCAGTTGGGGGTCGAAACCAAACAATAAAAAAGCACACAAGAGTATGATACAGAAAAAATACAAGCACTCATGCAAAAATTAATTAAGAATAGTACTTCTTCAAGTAAAGCCCATTTTTGGGTTCACTCAAAGGAATGCCATCATAATCCACTAACTCATAATCTCCATTCTCCAACACTTGATTGAAAATATAAGGGCCCTTCCACATAGCCTCAAATTTTTTGGCCCCTAGTAAATCACGATATTGTTCGTAGAGGAGAACTAGATCACCTTTAGAAAAAATACATGGCTTGACATGTTTGTCATATTGGGATTTAACATGTTTTTTCTGAATTTCAATAACCAAGGTGGCATCACAACGGGTTTCATCTAATTGCATCATGTACAATAGATGCTCCTCTTCAACACGGGTGTTTGGGAGAATTTCAGCGACTAGTTTCAAATATGGTATCTCACATTCAATCAGAAAAACAACTTCAATACCATAAAATAACTATAAAGGAGTGAACCTGATGACAGACTTGACGGATGTCCAGTAGGCCCATAATTCTGAAAACAACATCGTGTGCCAACTTGTCTTCTGAATTCCTATCATCCGTCAAAGCATAGTGAAAAGGACTTTGTTTATCACTTCAATCTTGCCATTGGCCCGTGGATAATAGGGGGTTCAGTTTTCATGCCGAAGACCCAACTTTTCAATAAGCTCAAACATCATGAAATTTTGAAAATGACTACCATGTTCAGTAACGATAGCTTGGGTGACACCAAGCTGAGTAATGATGTGATTGAATATGAACAATGTTGTAGTTTTCCTGGTGTTATCTAATGTAGGCATCACCTCGGCCCATTTAGTGAAATAATCCATAGTTACGATGATGTATCCATGCCCCTCACCCAAGTGAGGGTTACATGTCATGAATTCAATGCCCCATTTTGCGAAGGGACCAACGAAAACTACATGGTGTAAAGGAGAAAAAGAAGATATTATTTTTTTTTATAAGTTTGGCAAGCATGACATTTCTGGAAAGACGTAATGCAATCCTTGAAAAGTGAAGGCCAAAAATACCCTACTCGCAAGATATTTTGGGCAGTGGCATACCCAGACATATGACAGCCAAATGCTCTGGAGTGACAGTCATTTAAAAATTTATCAACCTCATCGTAGGTGAGACATCGTCTAAAAATAAATTCAACACCATGATGATAAAGAGTGTCACTGAGAATGATGTATTGATGGGCTTTATATCATATACGACAATGTTCCGTACTAGAAAGATCGGGGAGTAAAGTTTGAGTTTGGAGATAGATGATAATATCTTCGTACCAAATGTCATCATAACTGATCAGAAAAAGGGATTCATCAGGTAAGGAATCCTCTGCCACATTTTTTGTCTCAGTTGAGGGAAGGTCACATATCAATTCTGCAAAAACAAAAGATTTCTCAAACTTAGTGCATTCGAATTCTAAGTCAAACTCTTGGAGATCACTATCCATTTGGAGTAATTTCCCCCCAATAATTGTCGACTGAGGATATGTTGCATGGGGTTGCAATTAGAAATAACAATGGTCCTATGTAATAAGATATAATGACAAAAACGTTGGACAACTTGAATAGTTGCCAAGGCCAGTTTATCCACATGGAGGTATTTGGCTTCAGTGGTCTTGAGACTCCGACTCAAATAGTAAATTACATGTTTGTCATTCGAATCATCTTCTTGGACTAAAACCATGGAAATGGTAGAGTCTGAAGCAGTGAGGTAGAGGAAATAGTCTCGATTATAATTTGGTGGGAAAAGCAATGGTATACAGGTTAAGGATAGTTTCAAATATTTGAAGGCTTTGTTGGTATTATCATCCCATACAAACTCGTAACCTTTATTCAACAGTCGAGTAAATCCCTGTGTTAACTGGACATAATTTGGAATGAATCGATGCAAAAAAGTTTCCTTCCCTTGCAAACTTTGAAGCTGGCATAGTGTGGAAGGAGGAGGTAGAGTAAGGATAGCCTCAACCTTCAAGGGGTCTACCCTAATTCCATGAAGTGACACAATAAAGCCCAGAAGTCATCCGAACTCCACACAAAAAACACATTTGTGTGGGTTCAAATGTATATGATAGTAATGATAGCGAATGAATATGGCTTGAAGATGGGCTGGGTGATCTTAGCGACACATGGAATGCACCACTAGATCATCAAGACACAGTTGTATGATTTTCTTGATATCATGAAAAGCATAAGACATGGCGCACTAAAAATTCACACCAGGGTTCTTCAAATCGAAAGGAAGTTTCTGGTAGGCAAAGGTACCCCAAGGACAAATGAAAGCAGTCTTGTGTTGATCCATGGGAAAAATGTTAATCTGATTATGGTCGGAGAAACCATCCATTAAGGAGAAGATTTTACTCCCGATGTAATCGTCAATGATCTGGTCAATGAAGGGGGTTGGATAATTGTCCTTAGGAAAATATTTATTGATATCCCTATAATCTACACATACACAGATCGTGCCTTACTTCTTATTGACTGGAACTAAATCGGATACCCAATCGATTAAAGCCATAGGATATATATATCCATCCTTAAGAAGTTTTTCAACTTCGAGCTTGATAGAATCGGATTTACGAGGATGAACTGGGTGAAGTCTCTATTGGACACACTTAGTGTCCGAGTAGTTATTAATTTCATGCACAATGATATCAAGGTCAATACCCGACATATCTTCGTAACACCAAGCCAAAACATCATGGAATTCTTGAAAAATGGCTTTATAGGTGATGACCTCATCAACAAAACATGAGGCTCTGATGTGAACATTTTCGATGACTCCAGGTTTAATGGATATGTCAAGAGGAATGATGGCTGAGATATTACTCAAGTTCCCTTCATATAGCACATCATGGGATGACTTAAGAACAGAGGAAATGACAACAATGGTTGATGGAGTTGAAATCCATTGGTAACTCTCTATGTTGCGTTGTTCTAGGAAGAGAATGGAACGTTGATGTCCATCGTCCCATGGGGTGTCTTCCATGGACATGACTGACATGATCATCTCGTTAGTAGGAAAAATCACATGAAATGGATTAGGAGATGAATCACAGAGAGAGGGTGTAGAAGGGGTTGTCGATTGAATGGATTGATAAGAGGATTCAACTAGACTTAAGGGCATTTTTTCGCCATAGCAAAGATAATCACCAGGATCAGGTACTATACACGGGTCGTGAGATGTGGGGGTTTCGTGGACAAAGGTGGAAATAATGTTGATTGAGGTGACAAAAGGAGGTGGAACATCGGGGGGGTTGGATAATTGTCCTTAGGAAAATATTTATTGATATCCCTATAATATACACATACACAAATCGTGCCTTGTTTCTTATTTACTGGAACTAGATTGGATACCCAATCGGTTAAAGCCACAGGATAGATAAAGCCAGCCTTAATAAGTTTTTCAACTTCAAGCTTGATAGCAACAACTTTATGAAGGTGGACCAGGGGAAGACTCTGCCAAACGGGTTTAGTATACGGGTAGGTCTTAATTTTGTGTACAATGATATCAGGATCAATACCTGACATCTCTTCATATCTCCAGGAGAAAATGTCATAAAATTCTTGAAAAATGGCTTTATAAGTGACGACCTCATCAATAGAACATGAGGCTCCGAAGTGAAAATTTTCGACAACTCTAGGTTTAATGGATATGTCAAGAGGAATGGTGGGTGAAATGTTACTCAAGTTCCCTTCATATAGCATGTAATGTGTTGACTCGAGAATAGAGGAAATGACAACTATGATCGACAGAGTCTAAATCTGTTGGTAACTCTCTATTGTACCCTTCTATAGGAAGAGAATGGAACGATGATGTCCATTGTCCCATTGGGTGTCTTCCATAGACACTATTGACATGATCATCCCATCGGTAGGAAATATCACATGAAACATATTGGGAGATGAATCACATAGAGAGGGAGTAGAAGGGGTTGTCGATTGAATGGCCTAATAAGTGGATTCAACTGGACTTAAGGGAATTTTTTTTCCATAGTGAAGATAACCACCAGGGTCAGGTACTATCCATGAGTCATGAGATGTGGGGGTTTCACGAATAGAGGTGGAAATCATGTTGATTGAGGTGAAAAAAGGAGGTGGAATATTGGGTGGTGGGATTGGGAATGTACCCTTCAAATTTGAATCTTTCAGAAGAGCCATGCTGACATTCTTGTACTTAGGAGGTGTCTTCGAGATAAAAGGTACATTGCTAGTACGAGAATCAGAATTAAAAAAGGCCAGTTGGTCAATAGTAAGGACCTTTCCTTGGTGTGGGAAACATAACACACGGAAAAGGGTAGACACAACTACATGCATGGAATCAATCCAGCTACAACCAAGTAAGAGGTTATATTCAAGAGGTGCATCGAATACCTCAACCTCGACATTGACCAATTTTCCTTCCAACGTAATAGACAACGAGGGAAGACCATAGTAGGGTTTAAAACCAGAACCATTGAAGGCCTTAAATGCATTGTGTGATTAGGTGAGGGGAGGAGAGCCAATGTCTTTCCAGTAAGTAACAAACATAACACATGTCGAGGCTCCCTCGTCAATAATGGTTCTACATATATTCTTGTTCTCTACAACAACTTGGATCTAAAATGCTAACTGAGGAGGTAGAATTGTAATGTGATCTTCCAGGTCAAAGATTATCAAATTCATATCTGTGGGATCAATTCCACCAATGGCCTTTAGCAATGCCTTCCCTTTAGTAGGACAACTTTGAAGGACTTCGAGAGATGGCATCGCAGAGGGTGCTTGCGCAAGATATTCTACAATATTGTAGTTTTGAGTAGCACGCGCATGAGGATTAAAGGTAGACTTTCGAACAATGCCATTTGGAGGAGGGCGGAGAAATGTATCGAGACTTGGTCATTCTATATGAATAGGACCATTGGGAGGTGAAGTTGAGGGAGGAAAATAAACCAATGAAGGTGGCATATCGTCAAAATTCTCCTTTGAAGGAGAGTAATCTTTGGCCCAAGTTGTGATTGCAACATTGTTCTTTCAAGAATCACCAGTACACATAAGGACATACAAAGTGGTGGAAGGAGAAGGTTGGTCATGAATGACCAATTGGGATTGTTGTTGAGAAGGGAAAGGTTGTGACAAAACAACAAGTGTGGGAGGCTTCCCGATCCCTTGAAGGAACTTAGTGACCTCGGCACGTCTTGTACAATCTTTCGTGTAGTGATCGTCACCACAGATAAGGCAAGGATATCGAGGTTTACGCTTATCCTTATCATCAACAGGTTGTGTTTTGGCTTTTTCGGATTGCGGATTATTATTTTTATCCTCCTTATTCCTACCCTTTCCTTTTTGAAGGAGAAGGTTGGTCATGAATGACCAATTGGGATTGTTTTTGAGAAAGGAAAGGCTGTGAAAAAATGACAGGTGTGGGAGGCTTCCCGGTCTCTTGAAGGGACTTAGTGACCTCGACACATCTTGGACAATCTTTAGTGTAGTGATAATCACCACAGATAAGGAAAGGATATCGATGTTTACGCTTATCCTTATCATCAACAGGTTGTGTTTTGGGTTTTTTAGATTGTGGATTATCATTTTTATCCTCTTTGTTCTTACCCTTTCCTTTTTAGATTTATTCTTACCGGCAGGGGTAGACTGAACTAAATTAACCTCAGAAGTTTTTTCCATTGAAGGAGTAGAATTCAGAGCATGTTAAACATTAGAAGCATTAGATTTGGGGTTGGTATGAGGGACATGCGTGGATTGAGAATCAACATGGAAGGTTCCAATCACACCATCAACAACATCAGAATATGTCGGGGTTGTTGAGGTTGGTGTGGTAGAAGGGTGAGGAGCATCAGGGATCAAGTCGTAAAGTGTGCTCGTTTGTGAATAAACGAGATCTAGGTATTGAACACGACTAATTGCCTGCTCTTCAGTGACAACTCCACTCATGGAAACATCATGGGCAATTTTACTGATGAGTGATTTTGTGAACCAATTAGCCAATAACTGATCAGGAAGGTCGATTTTGATCAAACTTCGTCTCTTTATCGGAAATATGAGTGGTAGAAGATTTTTTAAAGGAACTCAAAATTTAGGTTCATGTCTCATAACGAATTGGAAATTGGTAATGCATGAGGAAAGCCATGGCTAGGGTATTAAATCCGTTAAATAAGACTTGCGGTAACACTATGTACCATTTTTCTACCGAACTCGTGAGAGTTTGCTAGAATAGTTGTAACCTAATGGAGTCGTCCATCAATGAGTTAGATGAACACCAAAGGTGAAAGGTCATGACATGATTGTTTAGTTCTTCTCCCAGTCGACCGTCAAACTTGGGAATGTCGGATGGTAATTTGGTCAGTATGATGGGCCAATGGGGAGAATGTAAGATATGATCATTCAAGATCCTAGTATGATGGGCCAATGGGGAGAATGTAAGATATGATCATTCAAGATCCTAGACAATTCGGGTAAATCCAAAGTGGATAGAAAAGGAAACTGTCTATTCACTTGAGGATATTGGTGACTTTGGGGAGGAAGTCCCATCAGTATGCCAGTAGGACCGTAAGTAGTCTTCATGTTAGTAGAAAGTCTTGAAATATTAGGTTGGGGAGGATTTTGAGGCATGTAGCCTATAGGGTTGGGTTTATTTGGAATGTTTCCTTGGGAAGGAACATTCGACTAGAATTTCGGACCCCAAGTAGAATTCAGGGAAACTGGATACGGTTGGTCAAGATTGGGAAGTACAGAAGATTTAACTTGAGAATGTTTCCCCCCAAAAGGTTGTGGATTTCCTTGGAGAGGAATAATACAAGGTACAAGTGTAGTTTTCCCATAAACCCGGTTATGGGTGCCAACTTAGGGTTTCCCCCCTAATTGAGTTTGGGCCCCATATTTAGGTTGTATGCTAATATAGGGTTTCCACCCGACCTGAGGTTGTGCCCCAAATTGACGTTTCCCCCCAACTTGTGGTTGTGCCCCAGTATGAGGTTGTCCTCCAAAAGGAATCTAAAAAACCATAAGTGATAGACAAACCAGTGCCCCCAAGTGGGTTGGAGCCACTAGGGCTGGAATAATTAGCCCCTCCAAACAAAGGTGGAAGAGGGATTTACGGCTCTCTGGAAGGGTTATGGGCAGGTGTGGAAACAAAACTAGTAGCATCATTATACCTAGGGGAAATAAAAATTATTTTCCCTCCTGACAGATTCTAGGTAGGGATGGCGATGGAAGTATTCAAAGTGTGATACCTAGGGGCAAGTGACAGGATAGATCTAGAAAGAAGTGGTGTTCCAATAGGATCTTTATTAACCACCACATTCCTGGTAGGAATAGTCATAGCGTGTGGAACCGTATTAGAATGGGCCATCTGGAGAGAAAGGGTCGAGTGAGGACCAACTGACTGTGTGTTTGGAACGAAGGTGATATTGTTGGTTGTACCAAAAAAATGGTCTAAAGGTACTTCGTAGGTAACAAACGTTGTGGGCAGCTATGATATTATAGGTGGATCAGGACTCGCCCCTAAGTTTCCATAAATATCCCGCATGGTGCGAGGTGTGGTTCGAAATGCTTCACTAGAAAGAGGTGGATCCTCTAGTCCATGGCCTATATGAGGTCCATTCGATCCTCCAAAAGTTTCAAAAACAAGTTATCCTGATGAATTCATCCAAAGAATATGTCTCTCATATCCAATATACGATAACAGAGTTGGAGGAAGTTGGAAAGCCTCTAGAGAATAAAAAATAATTCGGAAATATTATAAAGAGTTGGAACTTTAAACTTGTGAGGTTACGTTGTTCTGGACTAGTCTCTGCTCAGGAGATTCCTCTGGTGAATTAGGAGGCAAAGGAAGGTAACCCTTTGTATCTTACAGGGGTAGTACTTGCATCCAACGTGAACGACGTGGAGGGTCAATGCTGGCCAAACCAGATATTTTACAAAAAAAATCTATGGCTAACTATGGAAACAAACAACACTCGCTAATAAAATCTAGAAATACAAACAAGAAAAAAAAACTTCTTATTTCAAAGTCACTAGTTGGTTATGAAATACAACATCGCGAAGTCAAGACAAGAATGGGCTAGGAGAGAGCGGGTGGAAAAGTTACGTTGACAACCTTCTTAACGGACTTCCACCTTGGTGCAAGCTCCCACACATAATCATGGGTATACCCTCAAAGTATCCCAAGTGAGTCTGGCCAACATTGATTATAGGTATCGTGAATACTTTCCCCTCCACAGTCACCTTTTTTAAGACCATAAAGAGATAGTCTACTAAGGTTACCAAGTACAACAATGATGTCTGGGGAAACAGTCGTCAGTCTGATCCATGCACAAAGGCAGGGTATCTAGCCCAAAATCAACTCGAAAGGTTTCCACTCATAATTG
>CBVK0100024992.1:0-10371 GCA_900067695.1 Picea abies
TGCAAGTCTAGCTCCCTCTCAAGCGACAACCGCATGGCTTTCCCCTCATCAAATTTTATATCCCGTCGCATAACAGTCATCTTACTGTTCGGCAAATACACATGATAATTATGGGGTGTTTCTATGTACCCCACAAATATCCCAACTTCAGTAGTCGGTTCCAGCTTCTTCCTGGCATCCTTGTTTACATGTACATAAATAGATGAACCAAAAATTTTCAAATGAGAAACATCAGGTTTCTTACCAGTAAAAGCTTCTTCAGGTGTACTCATGCCAAGTACTCTATGAGGACAATGGTTCTGCACATAAACCGCAGTATTGCATGCTTCTTCCCACAAATGCAATGGTAGGCCTTGATCATGCAACATCGCTCGTGCTGCACCCACTATTGTTCTGTTCTTTCTCTCCACGACCCCATTTTGCTATGGGTTATGAGGCGCTATGAGTTCTCTTCAAATTCCTTCTCTGCTGCAGAATTCTTTGAATTCGTTAGAGATGTATTCTCCACCATTATCGCTCCTTAGAGCCTTCACTTGCTTCCCTGACTCTTTCTCCACCAATGCTTTAAACTCACATAACTTTGAGAATGTTTGATCCTTCTTCTGCATGAAGAATATCCAGCATTTACGAGAAAAGTCATCAACAAAAATAACATAATACCTGTGTTTTGCTGTTGAAGAAACTGAGAATGGGCCACACACATCTGTGTGAATTCTCTCCAGGATCACCGAAGCACGGTTCTCCTTTTCATGAAAGGTGGACTTTGCATACTTCCCCAGGGTGCACCCCTTGCACTGATCTGACTGAGCAAGTGTTCCCCTTGGAATTCTAGTAGATATTTGTTGCATGATCTTCAAGGCTCCATGATGAAGATGGCCTAATCTCCTATGCCATAATTCGCCCTCATCCCGGCTCACCACTATTTCTGCCTTGCCTATCATGGAACCACTGCCATCTACCTGCAGCATGTAGAGATTCTTAACCCGAATCCCTATCTTCTTGACTTGACCTGTTGCTTTATGTCGCAGATATGATTTTCCACTCCTAAAAACAACATCATAGCCTCTGTCCTCCAACATTGCGACTGAGACCAAGTTTTTCTTCAGACCTGGAACATGCATAACATTTTTCAATTTAAATGGGTTACCTGACTCCCTCTGAAAGGTAATGGTACCAATACCAGTTGCACTGTATTTTCCATCATCGCCCATCTCTATATGCATTCTGAGATCTTTCTCCTCCAAGTCACTGAAAAACTCTTTATCTCCCGTCATGTGGAAGGAAGCTCCACTATCCAAATACCACACTGATCCTGATGCACTTGAAGCCATGCATGCGATCAAAGCGAAGTCAAGCTCAAATTGTGAGACAAGAGCCTGACTAGTTGCATCTCCAGCAACCATCTTGTTCTTCTTCTTCTTTGGACAGTTAGTAGCAAGATGCCCACGTTCGTGACAATGAAAACACTTCACTTTGGACAAATCCAACTTCTTGACTTTATCCTCAGAATTTGATTGGGATTTCTTCCATTTCCCTTTCCTTGACTTTGCAGTCAAAGCACAATCCTCTTCATCATCACGCTTTGATGAATATCCATCTCTGGTATTCCGCCTGAACTCCTCTTGCACCAGATCCGACCATAGTCGTTCCCAATCCGGTAATTTTTCCCTTCCATTGACAGAGTCTTGATAACTATGCCAACTCTTGGGAAGCCCTAGGAGCACCAAGATCACCAAATCATCAGCAGCGATTGTTATTCCCACACTTCCAAGCTCATCCCGACATTGGACAAACTTTGTGAGATATTTTGGAATGGTGTTGCCTTTCTCCATCTTAATCTTCCTGAGTTTATCTTTGAGTGCCAATTTCCTATGGTCACTACTGTTTTGGAATAGATCCTTCAAAACCTTCCACGTCGCATATGGTGTGGTTTTCCCATGGAGGTTTGAGACAATGTGGTCTCGTACTCCCTCCAACAGAATCCTCCTCACCTTTGCTACTTTCTTTTGCCATGCATCAAGATTTGTAGTGTCTGTTGCATCCGTCTTAGCAACATCTGTGTCAATGTAACCCTTCAAGCCATTGTCTTCGAGCACTGCCTCCATCCTGTCCTTCCATGAAATGTAGTTAGAGCTGCCCTCGACTGCATACTCCGACCTCAAGCCATTGAAAGACATTTCTATCTTGAATCAAGTGTCGCACCAAGAAAATCTTGCAAATTTGAATGTTATCCAACCCAAAACTCAACCCCTTCACTTTCTCCTTGCCTTGGAAGGTTCGCACCCCTCCTGAGAGCATCCTGAAGGGAGTTCGCACCCTGCCTATGAGTAGTCTGCGAACTATCCTGGTTTTCCCTCACCCTGCTATACTGTCCACCTGAGAGAATGCCCTGTTTTGTTCGCACCCTGCCTGTGTGTAGCCTGAGAGGTTCGCACCCTGCTCCACTGTAGCCTGCGAACTTTTCTTGAGATGTTCTCACCCTGCTCCACTGTAGACTGCGAACTTTTCTGAGATGTTTGCACCCTTCCTTTGTCTAGGGTGCAAGAATTTTTGTTCTTGAAAACACCGGAAGTTTTCAGTACTGTGTGTTCGTGCCCTGCTAGAGACGGGACCTGCGAGAATGCAATTATGTTCTCACCTCACTTCCGTGACTCCGTGGCCTCCGTGGTTCTGATACCATGTAGAAATTTCGATACAAATTAATGTATTCTTGCGATTCTCCTGATCTAACAAGTTCTTCTATTGTTAAATACAGAATCGCTTCTACTATTACTTTTGCGGAAGCAATTTAAATCACAATTACAATCATAAGCACAAAGTGAAATATCAATAACACATAACACAATAAGTTTTACCGGGAAAGTGTAAAGCTAAAAACGCCACTATCATATATTATGTATATCATGAATCATGAAACAATCTCATACAAATCTCTAATCCAAGAGCTCTCAGTACAATCGTCTCACACTGTCATACACAAATTAGCAAATACATGCGCCAATTTCCGTGTCCAGAGAGCTTGCCTCCTCTGCACAAACTCTGCAATCCGAATTCTCACGATAAATCGAATGAATCGTTTGCACATGCTCATAAGCATATCCACTTCATGTGTGAACAAATCACAACTGATAGTCAACTGTCCCTTTCACCTGTTATCTCAACTGGTGTCCATTGGAATGACATGCATGTAGTTAACCGTGGAAAGTCTTCAGTTGCATGCGAGTTTAACTTATTGTGAATTAATGAATAGTTAATTCACTGAACTCGCACTAATACAACTAAGCTTACCTCACTTAACTACACTTACAATTCTGTTACAATTCCAAATCACTTAGTTATGAATGAGATAATAGATTAATATTTATTGTCTAATTTTAATTAAGGGAAAACTAAATTAGACACGTGTTTCTTGTTGACTTTTCAACACTATTGTGTACTCCTTGCATAGCCTAAAGAACCCAAAATGATATTTCAAATCAACAAAGATAGAGGAATATATATTCCTACCGTAAATTGTAACAAGCCTATTGTTATGACTATAAGTGACACAACGCAAAAAAAATATTTTTTTTGTGTGTGAAGAAGGACGAAAAAAATGACAACAGTTAAATAGCGCAACTTGGAAATGAACACAACGCATCCAGATCAGGCAACAGAAAAAAATGACTCAAACACTAGCACATCAGGAAACTGGATGAAACATGCGATAATTAATAGCCAGATAAAAATGACTACCCGCCCGACACTAGCAAGACAATGCCTACAAGATAAAGGATTACATCAACAACACAACACATTTACAAAACCAAGTACAAAACAACATTTACAAAAAACATATGCCCTCATAGAGAAGCACAGACTCTGGCAAGGTTATCATTCACCTCTATCCATCAGGGAATGCAATGATCCCCTCATTAGGAATCATGTCATCACAAAGTGATAGGTGTGACATTAACCCTGATGCAACATAACATATCTAGACCAATAACCCAAGAAATATCCAACATTCTAGGAGATCGAATTAACTGACAAAATGCATGAAGACTATACCCATGCACCCAAGAAACAAGTCGACAGGACACAAGATGACATCATTCAAATTAAATTACACAAGCTATTAAACGACTTCACCAACAAACCATAATCCATTATTTGTTAAGCACGATGTGTAAGTGTGAAGGAGTGAACTATTATATATGTTACTATTAACATAGATGTTATCATAAATGTGAACTATTATATCCAACAATGATATCGCTGTCCCATAATAACATTTCGGCCCATTAATATTCGTCGTCTATACAAATAAGAGATAATAATGATATTAACACTAATGATATTTAATAATGACATTGTTGTCTATATTATTACTGTCTAAATACACGGTATTGATGTCTAATATATCATTATTATTGTTGTCTATCTTAACAAGTCTTTGGATAATTCCTTTGATAAACTATTAATAATTATAAAGATATCGTGGGGTGAATAGCCATAACTAATCGATAAATAATATCGTTGTGTATTAACAACTTGTTGTCACAAAATTTAAAATGTTATCCTTGATGGTGCAATCCATTACTCAGGGATTAAATAGAGTTTAACAATTAAATCACCTCTAGACTTAATCATTACCTGACTTGAATGATATTTTCACCTCCATATTATATCGCTGGGTAATAAAAATGTGAAATAAAAATTTGTTGTCTATAAAACAATTTACTGTCTATTAAATATAAAAAATTGTTGTCTACATTGTCTAGTATCATTATTGAATGAGAACGCAGTCTAAACATTAGGAATAAAATGCAGTCACATATAAATGTTGTCACATAAGGATCACTATAACATGAGAAGTAAAACATTGTCACATGTGGAAGTAAAACGTTGTCCTAACCATGTACCATTTATCATTGTGTAAACATTACCAACATCACTGAGTAAATATTACTGACATCGCTGAGCAATTATATCGTTGTTGAATTATATTTCAAGGGGGGATATTAAACTCAAATTACAGTAATTGCTATCATAATTCTCTATATGACTTCTCTATCAAAAAGTAATTGGCTACCATGGAACCACTATATAATTTACCTTCCTAAAATGAAATTCATTGATATTAACACAGTCACACCCTTTCACAAGATACCTACACATTAACACACGGTAATTCACTGGTAATACATGATTCATCAACGCAGGTACAACGACCATGGAAACCCTGCTAGATTTGTGGTTCATTAAATATGTTAAAATTGTAGTCAATAGACATTTAATTCACAGAGTAATAAATGGTATTGCTGGCATAAAAAGGGATGAAATTGCAGAGAAAAAATAACTAAAGATGATGTCATTTATACACCTAGAATCACAGAGCCAACATCAAGATAATGTTGTCATAACTAAAAATGAAATCATGGAGGTGAATTTATAGAATATTTGTGCAATCCTTGCAAGGTGTCAAAAAAAATGTAGGGAGGAAGCTGGGCAGTGTGCCACAAAAATCATAGTGTGAAGACTGTGTAATGTGCCATGAAACAACAATGGGTATGCTAGGTAAAACATAGTCAATTTTATGGTAAAAACGCATTGGTAAAAATGAATTGAAAAGGACGATTTGGTAGTACGAATTGGTGAAAACAAAACGAGTTGGTAATAGGATTTGGTAGAAAAAACAAATTGACAAATGGTCGTCAAAGATAACTCGTTGTCCAATGCCAAGAAAAATGCCCAGGGTAATTAAATGTATGAACACACAGTCAAATATGGTCAATAAAACACATGGTAAATGATATGTGTGTATATTGTATGAATCAATGAATAAATAGGTAGAACGCAGAGCAAAAAAAATATTAAAGCACAGTCGGTAAATCTCTATGTATTTAAGTTTGTAGTCTATATATTTCTAACTCGCAAAGTAAATAAGGGATAAGGTTGTTATTTAAATCTATGAAACTACAGAGTCAATAAATGGACTTGTTGTGCATATAATAAATACAAAATTGATGTGTGTAAGATGCCAAGAAAAACATGGTTGAAGGTTGTGCCTAGGCTGGGTAAATCACCCATAAATTAGTGGTGCAAAGGTTGTGTAGGAATCCAAGAAAACTCTGAGATAATCAATCACACGAAGACACAAAAGTAATCGATCACTAGAAAGTGCAGATGTAATCAATCACAAGAAGCACAAGGACTAAACATTCGATAATGAATCAATCAACGCAAAGATAAGTAAGGGATAGATAAGTAGGGCATTTCAATCTGTAGGTATTTAAACATCGAAGTGACGACCATCGATTCGGCTCCTAGCCGACTCCTCAGGCATGGACTGATGACTGAAGGGATAAGGGAAAAACACAAAAAAATTCGTAATAATCAATAATTCAAAAACAAAACAATCATAGAAATTAGGGCTTGGCTTGCCAATGAAATAAATTTAGAATGCAGCAAGCGTAAGACTAAAATGAATTTAAGTTCTTTGATTAAAACACTGAGTAAAACACATTTCCTTACACAATAGAGGTACAATAATGAAAGCGCAAGAACAACATTAATCTACCATTCAAAATAAACTCATGCGTATCATAACCCAATGTGACAACTCTGAGTCATTGTCCTACGTGCGCTCCTTACAGCTCTAGCTTTTTGACTGATGTGACCTCATCGGTACCTCCCAGTTAATGCTAGGGGTACTCTTCTTCCTCCTGAGCCCCTCGAGCCACAAAGGGGCCACACACACTATACCAGAGATAAAATAGCACCCAACTTGCCTCACAAGGTCGAGCTACCACCCGTTACCCGAGCTGGGTATCCCATCTCCCACAAGATAAGTTCAGTCAAGAAAAAAATTCAGCAGCGCAACGTTACGCATAAAGATGAGATCCATACTCCTCCTCCTCCATCCTTTTGATAGAGTTTTTAAGTGATTTATTTCCCAAATTTTCATTTAATTTCTTTTTCATTAATTTAATCAGAAAAAACCTCCCCTGTACACATGTCACCCATCCCCCTAGTTGCACCAGAAAATTAATTTCATTAATTATTTAATTATTCCTATTTCCCTCACCCACCTAAAAGCATTCCTAAAAATGCTCCTTGGTGTCCCAAATATTCCCTTACACATCTTAAATGACTTACGAATTTACTAAATTCCTAGTTGAGTTCATAATTAGAAAGTTCTTAAAGACAAGATTCCTTACTAAGTTAGACATTCATCTTTTTCTTACGTTTCCCTTTTTCCCTTTAGTTTCCTATTTCTTTTAAGTTTCCATCTTTTCACTTTTTAACTAAAAATCAAATTAGCAAGTGTAGAAAAACAACCATTTACCCCTTTTTCTTTTTAATTAAAAATTAAATTAGCATATGTAGATAAAACAATCACTTCCTCTTTTTAATTTTAATCCCCCATTGTAATTTGATTTTAATAATTTAATTAAATTTATTACCCCCTTCTTGTTACATGTTTAATTATGATTATTATTATTTTGACCACATGTGTTACTTAGACCTAGATTTTAATTTCACTAGGTTGGGAGACATTTTTATTAGGGAAATTGTTTTTAAATCTTACTTATCACATCATTCATTTTAAGGCCAACTAGGTTTATTCACTTACCCATTGAAATCATGACATGCCCTTCAAGACACACTAGGTTCTCTAAGGGTGTCACTCACCTTTTTCTAGTTTCCTTGCGTGATGTGCCCTTCAGGACGCACTATGTGCTCCAAGGGTTCCTGTCACATACCCACCACGGAAATAAAAAAAAATTAGCTGAATTCTCGAGGATCAAGATCCCCGAAAATACTTGCAGGGGTCTAGCGTAGGTTAGTTCCTTCCTTGTCCACCTCCATGTGATCGTGGGTCACAACCACAGGTCGAACAAGTATGGCGTCCTTTTTCTCTTCGTGGCTGAGCACTACCAGAGTGTCGATTCTTTTGACTCTGCAAACCTCGACACAACGAAATGCTGAACCCTGAAAGGGCTAGCGAGTACAAGATTCTTATTTACGTCTTGTCCTCATGACCACGTTTCGTGACCACGCGCTTAAATAAGAAAAGACTTCTTCCTTTCCCATTCAAATCCCCGAAATCCACGAAGTCTCCCAAGTTTCCCTCCAAAGGGAGATCAATGGCTGTAAGCCTCCCCTAATTCGACGGTCTGGATCCTTTCAGGATTTCGGTGCCCAGGGTTTCGAGAGGGAATGATCCCAAAGACTCATGTCATGCAAATATATGAATTCTAGTATGGGGATCTGTGTAGGAGATCAACGGTCCTTGATAGTGTGGATCCAATAGTCCACAAGATTTTGGAACTTTCCCTGAACTCTGATCGCTCACCATGCGTCTCCCTTGATGGACGGTCCAGATTCCTTCGAGACTTCTCTTTGACACTTTTCCCTACTCGCAACCTCGCAGGTTGAAGTGTCGAGCTCTCATTCTCTTTTTCTCTGAAATATCGAGACGCAAAAGTAAACAATAGTTGACTTCCTCTTTGCACTTCTCACAACTTGCAACCTCGTGAGTTGGAGCATTGAGCCTTTGTGCTCCTTTATTACAAGAACCTGAAGTACAAGAAGTCAACAATATGTTGACTCCCATTTCAAATGACACGTGTCCACCATCTGTCACCACTTCTCCCTCTATCTAGGCATCTTATCCTTACACCACCTGTCAACCACGTGGGTCCCACCAAGCGGATGTGCCATGTGTTGCACAAGCTCTCGCAGCTTGCAAGCTAGGGACTTCTACAGTCGAAGCTGATTCCCCTCAACCTCCAAGACCTTGATATGCGATATGGAGAGGAGGTCCTGACTCAATGGTTTCTCCTACTTCTTGCCACTTGGGACATTGTGACTCCAAGAGTCCGATCTTCCAACTCTGAACTCACAAATCCCCGATACGCGAAATGGTCAGATCCCACGGCTATCCTCCCTCTTTTGTCAATGGCACAAATTACATCACTATATCGTGACTTAGGACTTCATGACTCCAAGATTTTGGTCTTCCAACTCTGAACTCATGAATCCATGAGACATGAAATGGTCATATCCCACAGTTGTACTTCCTCTTTGATCAAAGGGTCAGATCACATCGCTATCTTGCGACTCAGGACTTCATGAGTCCAAGAGTCTGGTCCTCCAACTACGAACTCATGAATCCCCGATACACGAAATGGATAGATCTCTGCCACCTGTCCTCCAACATGGATGGTCCCAATGTCTTCGGGATTTTTGGGACATAGTCAAGTTCACAATCCCGCCTAAGTAAAATTTAAGATCGACGACTTATAGAGCTCCGATGGGTCCCTGGGATCTACGCTCCAGGATCCCATTGCGATCTCATGACTCGGGATTTTGTGACTCCAAGAGCCTTTTCTTCCAACTCCAAAGTCACGAATCCCCGATACGCAAAATGGACAGATCTCTTCTGAGCTTGAATCATGAAGTTCAAACTCCCAGAGCTTTAGGCTCCCATGACCCCAAGGCTTTGGAAAGCTACTCTTTCTTGCATAAGGGTTCCAAACCCAGATTGCATGAACCCTCAGATAGTTTTCAGGAAATTATCCCCGATCTTAATCGAGTCTCTGGTAAGGTTTAGTACGGTTACAAGTTTTATGGGGTAATTCTCAAAAAAGAGTACTATCAAGGGGCCTTCCCAGAATATTATGAGAAACTAAGCAAATAAGACGATCCTCGGTGGAGCAAACTCATGTCCTATACTTAATCATTTGTGCAGAAAACAACTATGGCATGTAAGCATACACAGACATCCATTCTATCAAATCAACGTTTGGTAAACACTTCTATTCAGAACTATTTACAAGCACATAAAATTGAACATGTGATTATGGAATTAACTTCAAATAACACTTATCAGAAATAACACCAGAGGTGATGCAACTACTGAGAGGGGTGCTCATTTCCACCCAATCGTAGGCTCAGTGTCTCCCAATGGATTTACAACTAGCCACCCCCGAGCTGAGACCATGATTCTATGAGACTGCGTCTCGGTTTTCCAATGACCGAGAACGATGGTTACTCTCCCCCTTCTCCGCTATCACTCACTCTGCATATCTACAGAGTTCTTCCTCCTTCCCTTGCGTCTACCCCCTGTGCTTCCTCCTCACACCTTTTCCCACTTGCGAGGTTGCATGTGGCGTGATCTCCCATGTGGTGGTCAGGCCCGAGGCTCCTACGGATGGTCGGGTCACTTCCCCCATCCTTCATTAATTCCTGAGGAGCTATCTAACTACCAACCTATGAGTAATTTATTTTTGGCCAGCAAGCCACTCTTGGTTCTCCAGGCCAATGAAGTCCAAATACGACATTGGTTTCGATGGAAGTTAATGCCACCTTTCCAGGTGCCTT
>CBVK0100025025.1:0-16121 GCA_900067695.1 Picea abies
TAGCACCAACTAGAAGGAAGCACCAACTCCCTGTGTTCAAGCACCCACTTGAACCTCTGAGGACAACAGTCCTCCCTAGCACCTCCCAACCACCCTGAAATGTAAATCTTTGCAACTGAAATTATTACAGTGATATGATGTTCGATGATGGCATACCTGACTTTATCACTGTTCTTCTCCACTTGGTTTCTCTGTTTGTTCTTCTGTTTTTCCAGCTCTGAGCACCATCCCCATTCTCTGCACAGATACTCTTCTGTTCAAATTAGCTGCTGCCCTCTGATCCTTCTTCCCACTTGAATCACCACAACGACCTCCAATAGCAACCCAAAAATTCCAACAGCAACAACAACATTATCTCTTCTCTGTACCGTGTATTTATAGCGTCTGTGCACCTTCTACATGCGATGTTTGCCATGCCTCTGCATGCAGACTCTGCGTCATTATCCTCCACCCCTTGAGTCCTCTATCTGATCATCATCTTGACTTTTCAACTTCTCTGGTGATTACACAGCGGTCTTCTTCAACTTATATGGCAGACGTCTTCAATGGCTTCTGGCAGTCTCACTGTGTCGTGCCTCAGTAGCCCTCCAATCACTTCTTGATCCAACGATTCAGATCAAATTGGGATTTCATATATATATCGTCATTTCGGCATTTGCGATGACATAAAAATTATGTCCACGGGATTCGCGATTTCCCTATTTGCGATGCACTTCAGCCCTCCTGGCTGAGCCTTGGTCCACGTGACCGTCATATCGTGACCACAACCTTACCCCATCGGAGCTACGCAATTTGTGATGCCTCTGTCCTCCTTCTCTGCTATGCTAACAGTTGTTCCCCACTTATCGGGGTTTCACGGATCGCGATTTCACAATACACAAATCTCTTGTCATCGAGATCTCCGATTTCCCGATGTATACAGTGCCGACGGTGCCCTATCCTTTGCCACATGTCCTTCCAGATGGACGGCTCTGATCTTTCCAGGGTTTCGAGACCTGCAAGTCTCGATGCCTGGTGTCTCGGATCTCCGATAAGGATGATCGTGCGACACGTGCCCTTCTTCAGACGGACGGCTCAGATTAACTCTCGGGGTTTCGAGACTTACGATGTCTCAACTTTCTTGTCCTCAGGAACTCCGATTTCCCGATGGCCAATATCCCGTCTCTTGCTAGTTCTTCACCACGTGTCTTTGCTAACAAATGGTCCAGATCACTTCTAGCTCAATGGCTCAGATTACATCGCAAAATCGCATATCGCGATTTCGGAGTTTCTGTTGCAGTGTGTTCTTGACATATCAAAGTCTCGATCGTCGATGCCTCTACTGACATCACACGTGGTTTGACACGTGTTAACTTCTGCCACGTTTCACCCTGATTCGTTACCCACATGTACCTCAATTGCTTGAATCAGTCTGACACTTGTCACTCCCTGGTTGTGCCACATGTCACTTTGCTGACGTGATCTGTTGACGTGTGTTGGATCGATGGTTCATATCTCATGCGTGTTTTAATGACTGCGATCAAATCGCGAACTCGCACATCGCGAAATCAGATTTTTCGTTGTCATGAGTTCTTTTCATTTTTAAATCGCGATCCCCGATTCTCCGATGAATGAGATCAATGGTCCAGACCTCTTTTTCACTTTAACGGTTGCGATCATATCGCGAAATCGTATATCGCGAAATCGGAGTTTACGTTGTCAAGTGTTCTTTGCATTTTGGAATCGCGATCCCCGATTCTTCGATGGCTTATCTCCCTCGCAGCTTCTGCATATCTGACAGCTGTCGAGATTTTCTTCCAATCTGATGGCGTAGATCACTTCTTTTCTGCGCTTAACTCTTGCGCTTAACATCTGCGCAGCTTCTCCCGATCCAACAGCTGTCGGGATTTTCGAGTGAGATCCGACGGTTCTCGGTCCCTTTCCTATGCTTCTTGCGCATATAAGACTGCTATTCCTCCTGAGCTTAATTTCCTTTGTCTTCTGTTTGCCTGTCATCTTCACTGTTGTACTTGCCATCAATGACAAGCATATGCTAACTGTTACACATTTCCAACAAAAGAGACATTCTCTCTTTCCTTTCAGAAAATAAGTTTCCTCATAAAGTTACACTTGGAGATGATTATCAATACCCTATCAAGGGAGTAGGAGAATCAAGTTACAAGCTCGATTCAAGGACCCCAATGAAGATGAAGGATGTACTATATGTACCAGGTTTGACAAAGAATCTACTCTCCATCTCATCTTTAGAAAATAAAGGCTTCAGAGTTGCCTTCATAGATGGAGAATTCCTTATGTGGGCCAAATGAAAAACCATGGAAGAAGCAATTGTTATTGGAAAAGAAGAAGGTGGTTTGTATAAGCTAAAGGGTCACTCAGAAGCAAGCATGAACCACTCCATTGGGATTCCATGTGAACTTTGGCATAGAATATTATCCCACATCAACTACAAGGAATTACCTTATGTAAGAGAGGAAGTCACATGTCTACCATAACTCAAGGTTGACCATGAAGGTGTGTGCAATGGATGTGCACAAGGAAAGAACATCAATAACCCTTTTCCGAAGAGAGACAGTAAAGTAGAAGGAGTCCTAGAGCTCATTCCCTCAAATGTGTGTGGCCCAATTCCATCATCCTCCATCAGTGGGTATGTATACTATGTATCTTGTATTTATGACTATTCTCGTAAAACCTGGGTTTACTTTTTGAAATTAAAAGATGACGTGTTCAGTAAATTCAAGGAATTCAAAGCCTTGATAGAGAATCTTTCTGAAAAAAAATATCAAGATACCCAGGTCAGATAATGGAGGAGAATACACCTCAAAAGAGTTTTCAAATTGTTGCAAAGATGTCGGGATCAAGAGGGAGCTCACCACTCCCTACAATCCTCAACAAAATGGTGTAGCAGAAAGAAAGAACAAAACTATAATGGAAGCAGTGAAGACCATGATCCATGATCAAGATCTTCCAATGCACTTATGGGAAAAAGAAACAAAAAAAACAATATATGGACAAAACAAATTGTCCCATAGTGAACTTGGGTTCAACACCCCTAAAGAGATGTTCTCCGAAAAGAAGCCAAAAGTAAGCCATCTAAAAATATTTGGCTACCTAGTATTTGTACATATTCCAAAAGAGAAGAGAACCAAGTTGGACCCTTCAGGAAAGAAGGGAATATTTGTTGGATACTATGAGGTCTCCAAGGACTTTAGAGTTTATATACCAAGTTACCATCATATTGAGATCAGAAGGGATGTAACCTTTGATGAAGATGCAACACTCAAGAAATCAAGAAGATGCCAGCTTGAAGAAGTATATGTAGAGGAACCTATAGCCCCCAGAGCTGCAAAACCAATGAGGGAAGTCATAGCTTCCCCTGATGAGGAGATTCTAGAAGACCATGAAATAATAGAATCTCAAGAACCTCCCCAGATGATGATCTCCCACAAGAGAAATACATCCTGGGAAAGGGAACTTATTCAAGATGGAGATAAGCATGGTGTCCCCGAAGGAAACATGAGACAAGTGAATAAATCTAAGCCATTCTCCAATTATACGGCTTTGATGTGTGATCTCTTAGAGAAGGAGCCTACCTGCTTTGAAGAATCCATTCAGAAGGAAGAATGGGAAGATGCCATGAAAGAAGAATACCAATCCATCATAAATAATGATTTATGGGAAATATTTCCCAGACCGAAGAGAAAGGATGTGGTATCTTCCAAATGGATTTTCAAAATAAAACATGTTGCTGATGGAACTATTGAAAAATATAAAGAAAGGTTTGTTGCTCGTGGCTTTTCTCAAAAGGAAGGCATTGATTATGAAGAGATGTTTCCTCCTATAGCCAGATACACTTCAATCAAAACTATCATAGCCCTTACAGCTAAGATGAAGTGGAAGTTACACCAGATGGATGTGAAAACATCCTTCTTGAATGGTGTCATTAAAGAATAAGTGTATATAGAAGAACCTTAAGGATTTGAAGTTGAATATAGGAAGACTCATGTCTGCAAGTTGAAGGCTCTGTGTGGATTAAAGAAAGCTCCTAGAGCTTGATATGGAAGGATTGACAATTTTCTTACGAGCTTGGGATTTACCAAGAGTAAATCTGATCCTAACCTTTACTTCAAGGTTATGAATGATGCGCCTATTATATTACTGATGTGTGTGGATGACTTATTCTTAAATGGAGAAGAAAATCTCATCACTGATTGTAAGAAAAAGCTCGTTGGCCTAATGCACTATTTATTAGGTCTTGAGGTCTGGCAGAGCCCAAAGAGGATATTCCTCAACCAAGGGAAGTATGCAGTTGAAATACTGAAGAGATTTGATATGTTGGAGTGCAAGTCCATGAATACACCCATGGAAACAAAGTTGAATCTCCTAGTTGTCACTTCGTCAGAATTGATTGATGCTATGCTATATAGACAGATCATTGGATCATTGATGTATCTAATGAACACCAGGCCAAATATATGTTTTTCTGTGACCACCTTGAGTCAGCTTCTGGTAGAGCCCAGATGTGTTCACCTAACTATTGCAAAACATGTGATGAGGTACCTTAAGGGTACATTAGATTGTGATCTCAATTATGATGCAGATCATGACTTCAGACTAAGTGGTTATACTGATTCACATTGGATTGGAAGTTTCTCTGATAGAAAGAGCGCTTCAGGATGTTGTTTCAGTATAGGGTCAACCATGATATCATGGCAGAGTAGGAAGAAAACAATCATTTCTCTCAACGCAGCAGAAGTAGAATATATTGTTGCATGTTCTGCCAATTGTGAAGCCATATGGCTTCGGAAGTTGTTGACAGGTCTATTCGATCTAGAGATGGAAGAAACCATGATCCTATGTGATAACCAGAGCTACATAAAGATGACAGAGAACCATGTCTTCCATGACAAGTCAAAACACATAGAGATCTGATATCATTACATCCATGATATGGTGCAGAGAGGAGCTATAAATCTCCAATATGTTAGCAGAGATGAACAGGTTGTTGATGTGTTGACCAAGCCTCTATCTCATGTAAAGTTTGAGCACTTTCGAGATAATATTGGTGTAGTCCCTAAGGACCTCCCTTGAAAGGGGGAGTAGCGTTGTGTTGCCATGTTAGTGATGCAATGCCAACCTCATGTTGATGATGTGCAATCCTCATGTTGTGATCATGTGCTAGCCTCGTGTTGTGATCATGTGTCAACCTCATGCTGTGATGATGTTGCCAGCCTCATGTTTTGATGGTGTGCCAGCCTCATGTTGTGATGATGTTTCCAGCCTCATGCTGTGATGATGATGTTTCCAGCCTCGTGTTGTGATGATGTGTTTCTAGCCTCGTGATGTGATGATGTGTTTCCAACCTCGAGATGTGATGATGTGTTTCCAACCTCGTGCTTTGATGATGTGTTTCCAACCTCATGTCGTGATGCCAACTTCGTGTTGATGATGTTGTGTTGCCAGTCTCGTACTGTGATGTCAGCTTCGTGTTGATGATATTGTGTAGCCAGCTTCGTGTTGTGATGCCAACTTCATGTTGAAGACTCTCAGCCTAGTGCTGATGTTGATGATGCTCCAGCCTTTGTGCTATGTTGTTGATGATATTTATGATGAGAAAAAATTCTAATGATTTATAGATACGCCAGCCAGTGTTCCACTGTTCATGATGTTTCCCTCTCTCTTGCCTGATGTTGTTGTCGAATACCCTTCCTGTTAAGGGGGAGTGTTGAAATATTGTAACTGCAAAGAGTATTCTATTTATTATTGATGTATTATTCATTAGATCAATCCCCTTTTGTGGATTGATCATGTCGGGCATTGTAAATGAACAAATCCCCTTTTGCGGATTGGTCAAACCCTAATTGTAATATGCAAAATGAGAAGTCGACCCCCAGAATAAATTAAAGTGGTTCTAACCACTCAGAAGGAGAAGTCAACCCTGCCAGTGAAAATACACCTCCTTTCAGCACCTGCTAGATTGTATAAATAAAGGAGGCCAGCGCCTCATTTGTTCACTCACTTATTCGATCATCCAGAATGAAAGTTTGGAGCTGCAGTTGGAGAAGAAGGAAGAGAGAGAGGTGCATTACTTGGGAGGGGACTTTATGTAGTGTTTGGTTTATTCTCTTGGCATTGTATTGGCTATCTATATTAAGGAATTTTTTGTTGGGTTTTCTCCCCCATGATGGTTTCCCGAGATAAATGATGTGTCTCTTGTGATTGTGCTTCTCTCATTGATCCTATATATGCTATGGTTATCTAGTAAATTGAAAAGAAGCCTAATAATATCTTAGGAATATTTTATTTACTAGGGACTTCGACTGATACAACTTCCCTAACTTATCCCATAAATCCTTGGTTGTAGCTTCCTCTGACACATTCAGTAATACTGAATCTGAGAGGCACAGTCAGATTTTTCTCTTCATCTTCATATCTGAGAGACACGTTTGAATATAACACATACCCAACATCCATTATGTGGAATTTAGCATCTGTTAGGACAATCATTCTTCTAGGATGTATGTCCAGATTAGAAGAATGGCCCTTGTATCACTCTGTTGAGTGAGTGACTTATGCGAGACACTTTGTTGAGTGAACTACATGACTTATTCAACATCATGCCCAATTACTCAAATGGAGTATGGCCTAGAGAGATGATGCAGATGATGATATATTTTTTATGTAAGGATGCTATCAGATGATACTGATAGTGGTGATGTTGTTCATGAGATAGCTTGTGTGGATATGATGATGCTACATGTTAATACCTCCCTAGCTAGGAGGGAGTGTTGATATTATGGTAGTTGCGGGAGGTATCAACCTCCATGTGTAACCTCTGACTAGATTAGAATATTCTGAAAACTAGAGAAACCCTAAACAAATGTGTAGAAATCCTAGAAGACAAGTCAGCTCAATAAAAGAATTAATATTAAAGTATTATCCTCTAAAAAGAGAAGTCAGACTAGACAAGTGACAAATATCACTATAAATAGAGGGCACTTGAACTCATTTGGAAACACACTCACTCACAAGCTCACACAAGTCAAGTGGTGCTCAAGTCTAGAGGAGGAGTGCAACTGCAATGACTACAGCTAGGTATTGGTCTTGGTTTATGGTTTTGGAATTTCTTCTTGGTGTTCTACCTTTGGATAAATGTGCGCTATCTCTTGGTTATCTATTGGGTATGGTACTTCTTCTGGAATTATTCTATATGTCAAAGCCTACGGTGCTTGGGGGTGGATGTGTATCTATGGTTGGGTGAAAATATTATGATGTTGTCTATGGTTAAACAAGCACATATTAACAAGTCCCACATCTTGGATTATGGTCCATGCTTGCACCATTGAAAAAATCCCATGAGATATTGTTTACTAGCTATGGCATGATAGAAGTTTTCTTTTTAGGTGCTTTTAGGGACATTTTAAATTCACATGCCTGTTTATAAATAAAACCCACCAAGACCTCCTTAGTAATGGAACAATTATGAAAGATACACATGTTTCTAGCCCACCATATGAAATATACAAAGATTCAAGGGAGGGATATGAACTCCTTTAAATATTTTGACTCCATACATGAAGCAAACCATTCTTTTGTACAAAATTACCAAAATTTCAACTGTTAATTTAAAAAAGGAGGCAATATACCCCCGGACCCAATGAGCATAACAATAAAGAACAAAAATATGGGAGACCATATCCTCGCTTGACCTACACATTGTGCACTGACTTGGAACTATCTAACCCCTATGCAGACCAATTTCCAATGTTAGCAATTTGTTCTCTAGCGCCAGCCACAACATAATTTGCATCTTTCATGGGAAATGGAACTTCCAAATAAGGGGCCATGACCACTTATTTGCACCATTAAACTCTGTCTCAGCCAATGCTAGATATCCTAGCTTCACAAAATAGTTACCAGATAAGGAATTGCGCACCCGACACAAATAATTGTGCTTTTCATTATTAAGAGTGATAACATTTTCTTTAATATTTACAGTGAAATTGAACCATGATTCCACATGGAATTATACTAAACCAAGTTCCTATTCTCCATTCCAACGGGAATTGCCTGTAGCATCCCTCAAAAGTGCACAAGCACCTCTCAAAGTATAAATACCCAAATTGTGAAGATGATGAACTAGTTCCTCTGATCATTTATGCACCCCTGTTGCACCAACTCAAGGGTCCTCGCCAATACATATCTTTCTGCCACTGCCAATTTTCCACACTACCCAATATCCAATCAATGGTAAAGCATAAACCATCATTTTTTAAACTATCAAACTATTTAAAACCAATTTTCACGGTTTATGCATCGATTCTTCAAATGTTGAGCATGCTAGATATTTTGCTGACATTAATTTCCCCCACAACATTGGATTATGAATTAGTCTCCAAATGATTTTTCAACCAAAGCCTTATTAAATCTAAACAATTTTTTTATCCCCCACCCTCTAAATTCTTTTGGCATTGCAATTTCTTCTGTCTCATCAACGAGATACCATCAAACTCCTTTTTACTTGACCACAAAACATTGAAACAAAGTTTTCTAATTTTAGATAAAATCCCTTTTGGGATTTTAGCGATTGATACCCAAAACAATGAAATAATACACAGCACATACTTTATTAGAACCAAAAATCCCCAACACGAAAACCATGTGTTGACCCACATTTTAATTTGAACATGAATTTTCTTTACGAGCCACATCCAATCTCTGAAGGAATAAGAATATGGCACTAAATGAAAACCCAAGTATTTAAAAATGGCTTTTATTTTTATTTGCATATATGGGAAGGTTGACCTCAATTGGGACTTAAGATCTTTGCTGAGAGCATGAGTTCTCATTGAGTATTTCTCTCGGTTTATCTCCATTCCTGTAGCTTGACAATAAAGACTCAGTATATGTCTTAAAACTTCAAACTCCTTTTGAGATCCTACACCAAAAATAATATCATCAACAAATAAGATATGAGTTAAAAAAGTGTTTCATAAATTTGCAAACCTTTGAGACTTCCGTTGATTTTTCATTTTGGATGAGCTTACTCAATCCCTCAACCACGATTAGGAAGAGAAAATGAGAAAATGGACACCCTTTCCAGAGACCTCTTGAATACTGAAAAAACTTTGAAGGAGAGCCATTAATTAAGATTGAAAAAGAGTCAGTTGAGATACAACTCATTATCCAATTCACTAAATGAAGATTCATGCCCATTTGGATTAATGTAAGATGCATAAAAATCCAAATTACTTTATCATATGCTTTGGAGAGATCAATTTTCATAGCAAAGGATGGGATATTTCAGGTCTTGATAGTATGTAGAGATTCTTTAGGAAAAGCGATTACATCGTGGATTTTTATTTTAAACAGAAAACTGAATTGATACTATGAAATTATATCACTAAGTTTGGATTTAGTCTGTTGGAAATGATCTTCATTATCAATTTATAGACCAAATTACAACATAGTATTGGCCTAAAATAATTAAAGGACTTGGCCTCTTGCTTCTTGGGAATGAGAGCAAGGAATGTTCTGTTAAAAGAGACTAAAATTTTACTGGAGAACTATAATTCTTGAACCACCTTAAGAATATCTACCTTGAGCATATCGAAGAAACCTACATTAATTCCACCGTTAAACCATTAGGTACTAGACTCTTTATTTTTTGGAAAGAAGGGTATTGAGAAACTCTTCTTATGAGATCCGAGAAAGAAGGGAGTCATTCATCTCCTCTAAGAATGCTCTAGGAAAGAGGTCAATCACTTTGATAATTTCTACTATAGGACATCCCCTAAGTTTCTTAAAAAGAGAAGAAAACAAAATTGTGCTTGCCTCCACAATTTTGTTATGAGTAGTCCTGACCACTATGGTCCCTAATTTCAGAAATGGTGTTCAGATTCTTTTGACATTGGGCATATCCATGGAAATAATTAGTATTTTTGTCACCTTCTTTAAGCCAAACAGCTCGATTCTTTTGATGCCACTTTGACTCCTCAATGGCTAGCAAATATTCATGTTTTTTTAGAAGAACACATAGGGACTACTCTACCATAGAGGAGAGAGATCTTGCATGCTTATCCACCAAAAGAACATCTAGTCCCTTCTCCACCTCCTTTAGGTCAGATTAATCTTTTTCATTGAAACTACGTTCCCACCCCTTGGAAATAGAAATTAATTTTGAAATGTTACATGCAAACTATTGTGTAAAAGAAGAGTTTTCATTATCTTTTAAAGGAACCGGGATTTTTTTATCAGAGAAATGCAATCCTCTTCCTTGAGCCAATACTCATTAAATTGTATCGGCATAGAAGGATTTTTTTCCCGGAGTATAAATTTTTAGAAAGAATGGAATATGATATGAATATCCCCCCGTCGATACCCAAGAAGTCCAAGTCTAGTTGTTTAGAAGAAATTATTCATAAACAAGAAATGATCTAGCCTTTTGGCCACTAATTTTTCCCATTTTCTGTCGTTCCTCCAAGTATGATAATTTTTAGTGGGCTCCAAGTCCACCATAAGATTCTCAGTTATCCAATGAGAAAAAAAAATTCTTGAAGGTCCCTATGAGGATGTTTCCCCTTAACCTCCCTTAGAGAGAACGTGAAATTTAAGTTTCCCCCCATAATCACGTTGGAGGCCTCCACCACCCCCAGAGCACTTAGACCTTCCCAAAACAAGTCTATCTGTGTAATGACCATAAATATTAATCACCTTAAAAAAACAAATTAAAGAACGATCCTCCAATTCGACCACGATCCTAGAGGAATTCACAAGGGAAGACAGGGCCATCAACATCGGGATCCAGGAATTAAGAAGACCCCCTAACATTCCAGCCGAGTCTAATGAGTAGAAGGACTATCCTTTTAACCAAGGCCTACAAGCCTCTTCCTCCTTAGCCCCAACACACATTGTCTCTTGAAATGTTGTAACATCCAGCTTATGAAATTGAACTAAACGTTTGAGGGGAGGAAATTTCTGGGTTCCCCCCAAAACCCAAGAATTTAATGAAAGAATAATCATTGGTAAACCACTACTTGGGTTGTCCCCAATGTAAGGGCCCAAAAAATGGTATATTGTTTCCCATTCTTAATGTCTTTTTTTCCCTGAATTTGGGCTAGGGTAATGTTAGACTTTCTTCCCACTTGGCCCACACTTTCCTTATCCTACGCCAAACCCCAAAAATGGAGCTCACTGCCTTTGATTTGACCTTTGAACTTAAAAGGTAGTATGATTTAACCAAATTTGAAGACATGAGGGAATATGACGAGATGAGAGAGAAAGGTTTGAGAGGGCCTTGACTTTGAGGAGCAGGAGGAAAATTCCCCGGGCTTGAGACATGACAAAGGGGAAACTTAATATTTGAATGCCCCACCATAGGAATATAGGATTTGTTTTTAGATACATGACTTGGAGGGGGAATGGCGGTTGTATTCTTAGAAGCCACATGCACAAGAGACATAGAATATTTTTCTGGAAACAAATTAACTTCTTTATATGGAGATGAGGAGGAAGAGCCTGAAATATTACCATCCACATCTACATTTGGAAAGGAAGGAGGCTCAAGAGCGTCTAAATTCCCGTCTATTTTTTTTCTTCTTGCATCCCATGTTCACATGATTTTCCCATCCTCTAACACCTTCATTATCCTCCTACTGATTTATTTTTTGAATGGAGGAAAAATCGAAGGAGGTCTGCGACACTAAGATTGGAGGTGTCCAACCTTGTGACACTCGTAGCAATGAAAGGGCACCCTCAAATAGTCAACTCTCTGACACCAAGAGAAACCCGCACAAACCAATTCAAGCTCGTCCACTAAACCTTCTCTGGGTTCGGCTTCAATCTGCAACCAGGCCCAATGTCTATCAGTTTTTTACTCCCATTTTGGTTCAAAACTATAGAAGGCCCCCAACTTGCTAGCATTTTCTTTTAGCATGTCCTCTTTTAAAAAAAACAACAGAAGGTTGGGTAAGATTCCCCACACTTTTGTAGGTGCTAGGGGATCTTGAGCCGGATCAATGTTTACCACCTATTCTTTAAGAATGAGTCCAGAGGGACCCCATCCCCACATTATTTTGAAGATCCTTTCCAAGTCCTTTGATTTGAAGATAAAAAAATTACACCAACATGAAAGGATATGATATTATTGGCGATAGCCTAATTCCTCTATCTAGAACTCGTCAATTCAAGATTGTAGCACCGAAGGGAAAACAAAGTTCCCACAAAAATGGCCCACTACCATTCTGCCTAACAACTCTAGGATGTCCCCTATGGCCACATCATCACCAATCACCATTTGGACCCACTTCACCCTCCAACACTTTCCTTTCTGACCCTTCGCTTGTTGTACATGGAGAGAACCAAAATTAGGCAATGAAACACTAGGAAGAGAGGTTTTTGCGACAGGGGGATGAACAAGAATTGCATGGTGAGAATGAGAAATCATGTTCCCTTCCACCACATTTTTGGATGTGTGGGAGGAGTATAGTGGAGGGAATACATCCAAAGACCCATTCCCATTGCCAACCACCTTACTAACTTCAAGACCCATCTTTAAAGACACATACAATGGATCACCATTTATTATAATATCTGACTGTCCAGAATCCACCTCGAGAGAGGCTTGTTTGCTATGTTGGACAATTTTAAATTCCCCATCTGACATGAATATTTCCGCGACGTTACTTGCATCCCCCTCATAATCCATGATATCATCATCCATACAGGATGAGAGGGGCTTGAAATAAACATATCGGCATTGGCTAAATGTTCTACCTTTTAAGTTTTCTAACAGGAATTGGTCGGAATCCGACGATGTAAATTTGGACAAAATCTCTATTTTATGTTGTTTAAATTTCTTTTTTGAATGTATAAATTGATTCTTCGTGCTGAAAAATCCCTGGGCACTCAGATTAGACAAACTTAGCCACTCTAATCTGCAGATCCAACCATTCATCACTGGATTTCGGGCAAAATCAAACGGAAAAAGTGGTCAAAAAACCCCCAAAAGGTAGAATGTTTAGAATACTACAAATATATCTATCACGACATCCACCAAATACCTATCGCATGCATGAACCACATCCCCACCTCACAATCTAGAACCTAGAACCTTGACCAGAAAAACAATCCACCGCCACCATACAATGCATAACTTGGGTGTCGATTTAAGTCTCATGCGTTGGTCATAACAACTGAAAACTATGCCTAGAATCCCCAACCAGCTCCATCAAAATTCACTGCCATCAATTGAAACCAGAGCTGAGTTCGATGAAGAGCTAGGGTTTTCCTAAACCTCATTGTTCCCCTCCCCCCCACACACATACATATCTAATGATTTAATATTGGTGAGAGATTTTTGTGATTGACTTAGGTTCAATTCTTAATAGGATGATTCCTTATGATGTTGCTTTTAACATCTAACCTCATAATTCTCAAAGTGACATGTTCAGGGAGTGATAGTCCATTAACTTCAATATTGAAACCTAATATCGATGGATACAAATACATTGTGGTAATGAGATATGGAGAATGGGGGGAAATAATTCTCCGACCAAAAAATAAGGAGGGTTACTGTTTAAATGTTTTTATTTTTATAAGCAATGATAATATATCAAGACATTATAGTGATGTCATTTTAATGCTCGATAATGATTTATTAAAAAAATTAAGAAAAAAATTACAAAAAAATTCAAGGAAAGCTATTCTATATTCATAAATGACATTTCAACAAATTTTGATTATGGGCATTGGAAAAATTTAACCATGTTTATTGATGGAATTATTTTATAATGAGTAATTCATTGAATAAATTCCATCCCTAATCCTACCCTTACACACTAAATTTATCATCTTAGTTTCTTTTCTTTTTATATTTTTTGGTTAGTTGACTCATACATAATACACACTTTATTATATCGTATCTTTTGTGTCGACTACCCAACGCTCAAGTCACCCCATTTCTGGTGAGTCTCATTTTTTTGGTAAGCCAATGTTCCACATGTTTTGATTGTTTTTCAAAAAACCAACAATTCGAGTCATCTTAAAATAGGCCAAAACTCCCAAGGGAAAAGTTCCATGGGAAAAGAGGGGTGGCAGGTGCGGGGGGGAGTATCTATGATCCCAGTGGAAGAAAGGTAGTCCATTACACATTTGAGTTTGTAAATGTCTCAAACAATCTCACATAGGCCTATTCATTGTGGTGGGGTCTCGTCATTGCCAAGGAAGAAGGTATGAGAACTTCGATAGTGCTCGAAGATTCAATGATGGTTATTACAGTAGTGAGGGATCAAGCTTATCTAGGAGTTGGGGGGCGGAATTGATCTCACTCATCTGTAGCATCAAGAAAATCATTCCATACTTTGACAAAATATCATTTTATCGCATTAAAAGGGAGCTTAATGGAGAAGAAAATTATTGGGTCAAGGTGGCCTCGTCCCTTGATATTGGTTCCTTAATGAAAAATGGGGTTCTGAGATTCACCCCAATTCCTTAATTAATTAAATGGCACACAAATAAATAAACATTATCTACGCATCAACAGTTGGAGGTAAATTTAGGATGGATGGAATATGGCCTCTGCAGCTCTCACATATGGTTCATCAAGGCTTGCTTGTGGAAATTAAATGCCACTTAGTGCAGCTCTCATTGATATATGGGACAATGCAAAATTCATGGTACCATTGGCTTTTCTCTTGTTTAATTCGATCTGCATCTTGAGGACTGGTGGAATAGGTAGAGATTTTGGTTAGGTTTTAAGGGTATCTGTGGAGTTTTAGTGTGTGAATATAACTTGTTTTGGAGGTACTGGGCAAAGGTTTCCGTGGGAGGTGGATTCGGGTAACTCTAGATCCTCAATGAAGGTAATTTCCTTCCTCTCGACCAGGAAAACCCTAGTTCCTCGATTTGTATTTTTTGTTCCTATTACTCTTGATAATTTTCAAGTTTTAGAAATGAACAATTGTAATAGAGATCTATTATCTCTTTTATCCTATCAAAGCATTGGCAACAAGAGTTGTTATTGGGGGTTTGTTTGGTCCAAACATTTTTAATTCAATTTCATTGTGAAAGGTATTTCCACTACAGTCATGGATAATTCAAAGTTGAAGAAGGTTCATATAATTATTTGGAGGCACGCAGAAAACACCCAGGAAAACAACATATCTCTCATTATATTCTATTCCAAAATCACGTAGTTGGAGCAGGTCAGTGCTACGTAGAACACAAACATTATGACTCTCATTCTCCTACAAAATCAACAAATCGACTCTTTGGAAGTCAAATGCAACATGCTTTGATCCTTGGTTGTATCTTTGCATTTGGAATCTCTTTCTCTCACCTCCAACAACCCAAGCTCTAAAAATTCATTACAAGTAGGTATAAGGGAGGAGGAAATATTCTACCAGAAAAAAGACCCCATGGAAATTGAGGAACCAATTCCCCCTCACTTAGAAGAGGGGTAGGAAGCCCAAGGCAGTGTCCACCCCTAAACATGTGAATTTTCTTTAAAATTTTAAGTTTTTTGGGTCAGTCTGTTAATAAAGTCACTAGTGGAATCACCTGGAACTCTAGAAGAAGACTTAAAGTATAACATTGTATGTATAGAGCTTAGTATAGTCTTAGAGTTATATTTGATTTTTGATGGATGTACATGCTCCTAGCCTCGATGTAGGCCCCTTTGAAATGAATTCAAATTTTCCATTATGGTTAAAAATAAAATCCATGGGAAAAGTTATCATCACATAATAAAATCTCTTACTTCCAACATAGTTCCAACTATATTTAGGGATAAAATTAAACAAAAAAGTGGGGCGGTTTGAGTTTTTTTTATCCCACACTCATATATTTATTCCACCTCAATTTAAAAATATCTTGATCTACAGATTACATACCTCCACTTACTATCTACTTCTTAGATGATGTCGGCTACCCAACACTGAGATAGTCCCATATGTGTCGGAATGCCTCGTATCCGTTGGAATTCGTTGGATGAAGAATTGCTCAAATGGTAGTTTTTATTGTTCAAATTATAATTTTAAACATTTGGGTAGATTCAAAGCCCCCAAATTAGTCTAATATTAGTGAGATCGGAAGAGCGTCGTGTAGGGAAAGAGTGTAGATCTCGG
>CBVK0100025064.1:0-13488 GCA_900067695.1 Picea abies
CCCCCCCCCCCCCCCAATGGTGAAACACCTTGGCGTATGTACCCCTTCTTCCACAATTATTCTAGCTGCATCCACAACTATTTTATTTTTGGTGTTTCATTCTATAGGGAGTCTTGGACACTAGGGAAACTCTAGTCATCAATCCAATAGAGAAGTCAATGTCTCTCTTTGGTGGTAATCTCGACAATTCCCAAAACACATCTTCATACTCTTTCATAACTGGATAGTCTTAAAGATTTGGATTCTTGTCCTTTGTTGGCTCCTCCATATGGGATGCATATATTTTTCCCCCTTTTCCTAAAACTTCTTTTCAACTACAATGTTGAAATCTCTTTGATAGATATATTCCTTGGAATACCTTGAACTATCCTTGAGTTCCCTTCCTCGTTAAGGCATGTGAAATCCATTTTGTATTAGTCTAGGATAACATGATTCTTTTCCAACTAATCCATACCAATCAAAAAATCATTTAACCAAATAAGTATGATGTTCAAATCTACCTTAGTGCTATATACATTCATGTTTAATGCACAATATTTGACATTCTCATTGATTCTTCTCTTGGTTCAAATGGCTAGTTGAACCAACCAAGATTTTTCATACTTACAACTATTCAACTTAAATATTTCAACTTGATTAAGGTATATATACCTATGAATAGCTCCATAATAAATCAAAATAGATATGGGATGATTATCAATCTTACCTTGCACCTGAATCACGTGGCATTGATTCTCTGCTTATCTATTATCCAAGGTTGCATAAATCCTTGGCATGCTCCTACCCATTTATTCAACTGTATTAACTTCTTGAATGTAATGCATAGTCCTCATCCTATCTCCTTTATGAGGACACTATTTATACATATGGTTTCCATGAGATCCCCAACACTTTATAGGCTACTGTCTTAGGATTTTCCCCAAGGAATTTGTCATATTCGACTCATTGTTTTCTTGTTTCCCTTTCCTATATGACTGAATTATTCCTAGATAAAGGTTCTTTAACCCTTTCCTCCTCTGATGCATCTTTCTTTTCCTTTTTTATCCCAATATTTTTTAGAATCTAGCCTTCCCCTTATTTTTCTCACACAAATACTTAACTTTCCTCATGGCTTCCTCCAAAGTCTTCGGATCATCAAAGTGAATTTAATTCTTTCATAATTATGGTAGCCCACTCAAGAACCTATCAATTTTCACCTTATAACACCTTATGAAATCCACATACCTAAGAATATCCAAGAATTTCTTCTCATACTATTCCATGGTCATGTTTCTAACTTAATATCAAATAATTCTCGCATTTTCTTGTCATAATAATTCTATGACAAGTGTTTCTACTAGAAGTATTTATTGAAATGTTGTCAAGAAATTATCTTCACATCAATATGATTTACTTGCTTCAACTAGTCCCAACACTTGAAAGTTTTCCTATGAAGATGATACATGGAAATCTTTGATTTCGTATTTGATGAATAATTACGCAGTTGAAAATATTTTCTCATGCCCAACAACTATTTTTCATATTCTTCACCCTTCCTATTATCTCCATCGAATATGGGTGGATTAATCCTCCTGAGATCTCATTACAAGCTATCTAACTTGTGCCTTATCCTTTGATGCCTAATAGGGGACTTGGGATAATCTCTTATTTTGAAAATACAAGTGCTCTTTTGATGAATATATAGGTGAACGATGATGCCTACTAATGCTTCTTGAGTTCATTGTTCCTCTGTAGTCATCCCTCCTATCATGAGATATGTTCTTTGTTGCATGCCTTGCACTTGCTTCATATCTTATGCTAGATTCCTTATTGATTTTTATTTGGAGGTTATTTAGACTCTATAGCAATTGAGGATTAATTTTGTTATGTTCCTCTTGAGATCTAATCAACCTTTAATTATCTACTTTGTAGCTCTACACTACTTTCTACAAGTTCCTCATCAACTCTACTTGTGTCACTCCTCTTATATGTCCATTAGAATCTTTCTTTGCATTTCCCAAGATGATATTTAATCCTATGTTATCTTCATGGACATAAGAATCCTTTCCATCAAATGTGTCTTTATTCCTCATTTAAGAACCAAATATTTTATGTTTGTACCTCAAATTTTCCAAAAATGTGCATGCAACAATTATTGTTAGAATTATGAATATTGTAAAATATTTCATTAATTATGGTATGGGTCATTCTTCATCTCAATTTACAAAAATTATAGCTAAAATAAAATAGATTTTAATTATTTAGATATGTGCGAGGAGTGTGCATAGGGTTCGCGATACCGCGAAACCTGATTTCCCGAAGCAATTGTCGGGAGATCAGCAGAGAGTTCTGTGGGTGACGAGAAGTCCCGATACGGGATTGGAAGAGTAATACTGCTCTTCGGGCCGTGTTGAATCGAAGGTCCTGGTGGAGGAAAACTGCTGCTGAGGGCAGGTTGCGTCAAGAGTCCATCTCTTGCCATCTATAGCAGAAAATTTGTCAAAAATAAAGAAAAAACTCATATTGACCATAGGTAGAATTTTTTATTATAAATACAAAACAATTTTCATATTTTGAATCTAATGTTCTAGTCAAATTTTGTATAAAAATGAGAATACCAACTTTTTTCTTTTTACATTTTATCTAGATGTGGAATTTGTCAATTTTCACATGCAACTCTATGTGACTAATTTCAGATCCGAAAATTGCTTTCCAGTGATCTAACTATCATTGAACAAATTTACATTGAAATTATTGACTGAAAACATATGCAACAGAAGCAACAAGGTTAGAGATGAATAGTCAATACAAAAGAGACACAATAATTATGTTCTATAACTTTATCCATTCCTTCAAACCCGAGGAAAAAAGAAATCCTCTCAACCAATACAATATCATCAAATATGAGGACAAATTTGTCCTTCCAAAACAAGAGAATATGAGGAAAACCTTGTCCTTGTAATACAAAACAAAAAACCAAACCTCAACTACATTTTGGAAATATCCTCCACTCATGAATCCACTGCAAACCACATGTACAACTCATTGATGTCACCCGTCATCATGTACGTATTTGTACCTTCCTAAAAAAACAAATACCCAATTCACCAACTGGAAACCCATGGACATATGTGGTTTTCTCTCCTGTAAACATCATATACCCTATGCACAATTATTCCTTTTGCAACATGTGTATATATGTGCTTAACATATCTAAAAACTATGTATGAGTACATAAAATTGGTATGGTCACCTTCGTGCACTTCACTCTCTACCACCGTCTTTCCCCTTAGCTAGATTTGCCACCTTGCAAACTTTCCTAGTTAAGATCACCAATCCTCCTTGACACAAGTGCATACTCACTTATTCCAACTCCATTCTTCCACAATGATGATCTAATGTCATAATGACATCTCTTCTTTATACAAGAGTACAATGAGTTATATTAGGAGCCCTTCCTAAAATCATCATTTAATTAGAACATTTTAATCTTCTTTGTGGGTGTGGCATCCCCACACAAACCCACAAATCCAATCAAATTTCCCATGAGGCCCTAGCCTCATTTATAGGCTGATTTCACTAAAATGAAAGTAAAAAATAGTGCCAATGAAAATTTCCACATGGCTAGCACCTTGGGCTCTAGTGGAAATTCCTCATGAAGCTACAAAAATCAACACTCCCTCTTAGCAAGGGAGGTATCCCATCCTCCAATATCTGGAGGCACCACTTTCACACATAGTAGATATAGCTATGGATCTAGCACCTCATCTTTACTCCAATAGTCCAAAATGGCTACTCCCTATGTTTATTTTCAAATGGGTCATCGAACTCTGTCAGCATAAGATCTGTTACCACAATTGTGCTCCACTCATACTGACTTGTTGATATTTTTTTCCAATCTATTTGATTGGTTGCATCTATGATCATTGGATAAGAACCTACAGTTCAATCTGTCTAACTGGCCAAATCCTCGGTCACTAAGGAAAAATTTATCTGATTGATCACATCCTTGGTTACTGTAACACACCTTGTTGTCTAGTCTTTCTGTCTAGTCACATCCTTGGTTCCTAAGGAAATTTTTTTCTGACTGGTTGCATCCTCATTCACTGAAGTAAATATTGTTGTTTAATCTACCTCATAGTCTGCTCCCTCTGTGACTGAAGAAAATCCTTCTCCCCAAACCTATTGACCAGTTTCCTCCTATGTCATAGTAACAAAAACTTTTGAAGCAAGTGTATCCTCTATGGATGTCTCACATTCCCTAGAATACTTCTTACTCTAAATATTTTGTCTAGCCTCCTCCACCCATCACACTTTTCTGTCAGTCTTGGAAAATTGCTCTCTCCCAACTGAAACTAAGGGGGAACTCCCTCTAAATTACCATCTCTCCCTCTAAGCCAACTAAATCTCCCTAAGATCAAGCTCACTATGAGATCGCATGTGTCTCTTGAAATTTTGAATTTCTCTGAGTATTCACATCCTCTAGGGCCATATGTTCCTTATCCACTATTATATGCACAATCCTGAGAGGTTTCTCCTCCCTCCTAGATCCCAAGGAATGACTTCCTCTGAGCATTGTCTCCCTATGATTGGATACTACTAGTGGGTACACCTTCCTCACCACTCACAAAGCTACCTACTCCTCCTTATTTTTGTTTCTACTCCTGTTGGCCATAACACTCATAGGATATCCCCTCAACCTATATAGGTTTCCCTCTGTAACTCTAAGAACCATTGCTAATCTGAAGCTATATCATCTGGGCACAAGAAGTACCTTTCCATCTCCAAATGATACATAATATCTCTTCATCTCAATCTTCGAGACTGAGAGGAAACTCCTCCTGAGTTATGGCACCCAAAACACATTTGACACACTCAATATCTCTCTTGAATCAAATAAAAATGATACAGTACTAGATCCTCATACTAAATGCTTAGCTCATGTACCAAGCTCCACACATAAGTCTAATACAATATTTGTGAGAGTGTCAAACAACTCTCTAGCACCTGTCATATGGAAATATGCTCCATCGTCCACCAAAAATCTCTCCCTAGTTGAGACAATACTTAAAAGGGAAGAGACCAACAATATCTTAACCTCATCAACATTTGTTCTTGATGCCTTCTTCCTTCTTCCTCTTCCCCTCCGGTGTGGACACTATGAAGCATACTTCTAAAAACCATGACACTCAAAACATCTGATCTTACTAAGATCCTTCTTCTGTCTTAGCTTTGGATATGCTTCCCTCGCAGGAGAAGCCCTTCTCCCTGACAAACCTCTTCTATTTAGAGAACCCATTCTTCACTTCCTAGTGTGGGCTGCAAGGGCCTAGTTCTCATTACTTCTACTCTTTACCACACCATGCATATAATCTTTGGATACTAACTAGGTCTACTCCTGAATACAATTTTCCCATAGTCTATCAAAGTTTGGAAACTTTTCTCATGCACAGATCCCTTGCACAAATGGTTTCTGAGACATAGGAATACCTCTCAATGATACATTCACCAATTCAACATCCTTCACTATGTCACCAATAGTTGTGAGTTGATATCATATCTGAGTAATCTTCATAAGATAACTAGAAATTGTGTCTTCACTTGTTATCCTGACAATCTGAAGTTGATGCTTCAAGTGTAGCATCATGCCAATATTCATTTTTTGGTAAAGTCCCACCAAAGAATCATAGATATTCTTGGTAGTTGCCTTCTAAAAAATGTGAGGAATCAAGTGGTCCTTCACGGACTCTAGAAATACTCACTTGGCCTTCAATTTCCTCTTCTTATGAAATGACAAATCTACTGGATCAGTTGGGCTAGGAACCACATCCTCAACATACTCCTTGAGGTCATTCTCTTCCAACAAAAGGAAAACTCTTTCCTTCCAAGCCCAAAAGTTGGTTTCCCCTTCCAACCTATCCTCAAGCTCCAATGTATTCACCATCTTGACCTTCCTAGAACAAGAATAAGAACACGTACAACACTCTTCTAGTGTTGTAGCCAACAAAGTGTCTCAAGATGATCACATTATCTTCAAATACCAAGCTCTTCTACCATATCAATTTTCACATGCAACTCTATGTGACTAATTTCATATCTGAAAATTTCTTCCTAGTGATCTAACTATCATTGAACAACTTTACACTGAAATTATTGACTGAAAACATATGCGGCGGAAACAACAAGATCATATATGAATTGTCAATAGAAATGAGACTCAATAATTATGTTATGTAAATTTATCCAATCCTTCAAATATGAGGACAAAAACCACTCCTCTCAAGCAATAAAATATCACCAAATATGAGGACAACCTTGTTCTTGCAAAACAAGAGAATCTGATGACAACATTGCCCTTCCAATACAAAATAGTAAACCAAGCCTCAACTATATTATGGAAATATCCTCTCCTCATGAATATGTTGTAAAAAAACTGTACAACCTGTTGAATTCACATGTTATATTTTAAATATCTATACCTACCCAGAAAAATAGATACAGGATTCACCAACTGGCAACCCACGGACATATAAAATTTTCTCTCCCGCAAACCATGTATACCCTATACACAATTATTCCTTCTGCAACCTATTTTTATACACACTTCACATGTCTGCAAACCATGTATGAGTATAGAAAAATGGCACGTCACCTCTATACACTTCACTCTCTTCCACCTTCTTTCTCTTATGCCAAATTCACTACCTTTTATACTTTCCTAGCTGAGATCACCAATCCTCCTTCACACAAGTGCAGATTCACTCATGCCAAATCCATTCTTCCACAATGATGATCTAATGTCACAATGACATCTCTCCTTCATATAGGAATCTAATGAGTGAGTTTAGGATCCCTTCCTAACCTCAACATTTAATTATGATATTTTAATCATGTTTGTGGGTCTGGCGCCCCCAAAAAAACCACAAATCCCATCAACTTGTACATGAGGCCCTAGCCTCATTTCTAGGATGATTTCACTAAAACGAAAGTCAAACCTAGTGCCAAAAAAAATTCCCACATTCCTGGCACCTTGGACTCTAGTGGGAATACCTCCTAAAGCTACAAAAATCAATAGAATTTTTAGCAAAGATGGAAATCTTCCAAACAGAGTAAAATTGGGAAAAAAATCCTAACAAAGTTTTCCATCTTCTTGAGGAGGTAAAATGTCTAGTAACTAAATTTTTCCATATTTTTTTTCTGGGCCCCCTTTTCCTCCTCGAAATATCTCAAAATTATTTTAATGGTGGCCCCAAATAGTCAAATTTTCCCTATATTGGCACCTCCACTCCCAACCCTTTGCAATTATAACAAAATCCCAACTAGGTATCTTCATGTCTTCTTTTTGGACTCACTATAAAAATTTCATCAATAATAAAGCTTATGTCAAAGAACTCCACCATATTCCTTAAAAACCACAAATTTGCATTTTATGGAAAATTCAAGAAAAAACGAAAAGAGTCTCTCAGTAGAACGTTTGTAGGATTTATCGCTATGGGCATACCCTTTAATTTAATCTAATTCTAAGTTAATATTCTCTTGTTATGGCCAAAAATTTGTTTTGGTTCAAGACTTTTCTTTTGAATAAAAAAAATCATCTTATTGATGTATAAATCCTATGGATGTGGTATGGCACATGGTTATTTATTTCCACTTTTCATCCCTTGATATTTCTAGGTCACCATTCTCATCGATGAGGTAAATAATTCTTCTATCGATGATCGTCAATTTTCTCCGTTCATCGACAAACTCCAAAATTATCCTATCGACGAACTGGAATTTTCTTTCATTAGTGAACTGAAAATCTCTTTCATTGACAGACTCCAAAATTCATCTCTCGACGAACTTAAAAAAATCTCCTTTGTCAAACTTCGAAAAACCTTCTTTAGTGAACTCAAAATTTCTTCTCCACTGAAAACCTACAAATTGCACTTGTCAACCACCAAAATGGTTTCTTTGACAAATCGAAATATTTTTCTTTTTGGCGAACTCCAAAATTATTTTCCTTCAGTTACCTAAAAAATTCACTTCATCAATCTCTAAAATGGTTTCTTCCATGGATTAAAATTTTTGAATTTTCAATGAACTTCAAAATTGTTTTCCATCGACAACCTACAAAATGAACTTTGGCAGCCTCCAAAATGGTTTCTTTTGTGGAATGAAAATTTTATTTTTTCGGTGAAATATGAAATACTTTTCCATCGAAAAACTACAAAATTCACTTCAAAAACCCCCAAAGTGGTTTCTTCAGTGCATATAATTTTTTTTCTTTTCAACAAGCTCTGAAATTATTTTCTATTGACAACCTACAAAATGCACTTCGACAACCCTCAAAATGGTTTCTTTGGTAGATCAAAAATGTATCCAACTTCATCAAACTCTTCCGATCTTTTTCAACAAGCTCTGAAATTATTTTCTATTGACAACCTACAAAATGCACTTCGACAACCCTCAAAATGGTTTCTTTGGTAGATCAAAAATGTATCCAACTTCATCAAACATAAAAAAATTCCTTCAAAAACTTAAGTAGTTGTTACATTGACAAACTGAGAAATCATTCATCAATAGACTTCGATTTTGTCTTTCGATGAATTCAAAAATATTTCACACTGGTGAACTTGTTTAACTTAGAAATACTTAGAATTTATTTTTTAATCGAGGATGAATTTGGACCATTGATCTCGATATCAATGTTATTTTAACCATCAATTTCATCAAGCTTCATGGTTGCCATGAAAACACAAAATTCAACCTCCCAGGCCAAATTTTAACTCTGCAACTTACATATCAATTCAAATAATTATCCCTTTCATGATTATGAGGGAAATTCAACCTAAAAATGCTTATAAATTTTTGGATTTCACTTAGATTTTATAAGTTTCCCCAAATTTAATGCATACCAAAACCATGCAACAACAATTTGTTTACATTTGCACTGGTCTTTGGCCCATACAGGTCCATTGTTGAAACTTTAGCTCTGAAATCAATTTGTAACATAACCAAATCCCTTGTTGGGACACATTACTACTAAATCAACTAACACATTTGTTAAAATGTGGAAATCTGTACAACATGACATACAAGCTCATGTTTCTAATAGTTAATTTTAAAAACATGAATACAAATTATTTAAGCATGCACATCAACATTTCAATCACATAAAACATAAATTAAAATGAAATATTTAAGCACATAATTTAACAATATATAACACAATGATCAAAACACTTGTCTTTCAAAAATGTCTTACACAACTAGCTACAAACATAAAATGTTCCACCCAAGCATAAACTTAGTTCCTTCAATTCTCTCAGCAACAAGTCACCCCCAAGATGGGGCTATGAGTCTGCAAGGATGGATAGGCTCCTATGGGTGTCTACATTCCACACAAAAAACCCAAATACTGACTAAAAATTAGTGACATGACTCATCTAGATATTCCAACCTCCCATCTCTCTTCCCCATTAGTTTTCACAACCCAAGGGATGATATTTTTTTCTCTGCACCAAAGTCCATCATACAATATTCATCCCCTCCATGGAGAAAACATAGATCGACCAGGAATATCTCTACTAGGGGCTCCAAGAAGTACAACTGCAACACAAGTGCTCACAACAACAATCTCACTTGTTCTTAGGTAAATTCCTCAACAATAATTCCCTCACATACATAAAAACATAACTCATCATGCAATTTCTAGCTCTAGTGAGCTATCTTTTTACACAAAATGGTTTCCTACTCTTTATCATCACTAAACTCTAGTTTTCCCTCACTTAATTCTCAACTGTAAAATACTCTCCTCCTCTCTACTCAAATTTCCTTTTCCTTAGTTTTATATTCTTTCTTGACTCACACTCTTCCCCAAGACAAGTACACTCAACCCATGATATCATAACTAAGTGAGCTGAAATTCTCATCCAACCTCTTAAATGATTTTAATGCTTGAGTGATTAATAAGTCAAAGGGATAAATATCTAAAAGACAAACTAATTAATGAAAGTGGCTTAAGACTTAGGGCACGTAGAAACCCATCAAAACCCCCATTTATCCCACTCTCTTATGGAATCACCGCCCACTGCTACGTTGGTCCTCACCTATGTGTAGACGACAATGTATTCCATTTTATTAATTTTCAATGTACAATATTTACATATTATATTGCTTGCCCCCCAGCCATTCCTAATATTTAGAAACATACAATTCTACATTAAGGATCAAAATTGGGTTTTTACAAAAGTCATTAACCATTGTTTCCATTTTTTTGCTATGTTTCTGAAATCTACATTGCTAAGAGTCAACATTCTACTACATACACTAGTTATTGGGTGCTTGGGAGAAACCATGCAACGTATACTTTCATAAGCATGTTTTGGATTGTTAATTCCCTAGGAAATAATTGCAATTTTTTAACAAATTAATTATCCACATCCTTAATTTCTATTTGTTGTATTCATTGGGTGGGATCAACACCCTAATCATCTATATGCTTCATCATCGACATATTGTGTCTATTTGTGTTTTTCGTTGATGACTAGCTACAACCATAATTGTAGCATGCACCTCTATAGAGAACTTGATTATTGTCTACAACCATCATCGATATTTTTTCTAATGATGTATAATCAACATGTATTCAACCTATTCCCCCTTAGGTTGTGCATATATTCTATCTACAACCATCTATGTCTCGTCATTTTATCACATTTATATATATGTTTAATCTTTCATGTTTATGGAGGTAGTGATAACAATAAAAAAATTGTGGATCTTATTATCAGTTGACCGTATTAAGTATATATATCTTATTCTCATTTGAGTGTAATAATAATGGGAATATATAAAATATTGGTTGACTTATGGTTATGAACACTTGTATGTATAAAAAGAGGTATTTTCTGTTTGGAATGAAACATAGAAGAAGTGATCCTTCTTTGAGGAAAAACATTGGCCTTGACACTACCAAAAAAAAATTGAGCTCGAGACCAAACTATAAATAGATGTATTCACACCTACTTCTAAATAGAATATAAGTGTTGGTTTTGAATATTTAAATATGTAAAGTGTGTTAATCAACTAGCATAAAAAAGTAGAGCGGACTTTATCAATTGTTGGGAATTGATATTTACTTTACATAGCAACTAAACCAATTCTTTAAAATAGATTAATATAGATATTCATTCTTGGTAGTGAATTCATATTCGAGAAGCTTGAGCTCAATCCATAGAGAATTGCAGAGACATTACACTTTAATTTTGCAATGAAGATGCATGTTGGAAAGATAAATGGAAGTGATTTATATTACTTAATCAAACACATTATCATGGAGTTAATCACTTCTATGCTATATTACTTAAAATATTACTTAACCAAACACATTAATGGAGTTAATTGTATGGACTCTACAAGATTATTCACAAGTGTGGAAAAGTGGCATATGAGTTAGATTTTCCTTCTTCTCACATTCATAAGGTTTTTCATGTATCTTACCTAAAAATAGTTTTGGGACAAACTATGCCAATGCAAATAGAAATTGTAGAATTAGATGAAGAAGTGAAGTTGATTCTTGAACCAAAAAAAATTGTAGATTAATGTTCTTTATCTCTTTGAAATAGAACCATTTTGCAGTACCTAATCAAGTGGAAGAATATGCTTGTACAAGAAGCTACATGGGAAAATGAGCAGTTCGCAAAGAAACACTCTCAATTACAACCTTTGAGGGAAAAAATATTTTAAGGAGGGGGGATGTGTTAAGGTCCTAATGAGCATTCATTATGAGTTGATTTGTAAACATTAGTAGGCCAACTAAAAATACAAAAGGTAATTGTATGCCTAAAACAACTCATGTTGTAGAATACGTGAATCTTGCTAGGATAAGCTAGTCATAATATTTTCATTTAGAGATATTTCTAGTCTTATAGTGATTAGAATTAGCAATGCCAGATTAATTCAACAATATTTGAGACTTCACAAATTAGATAAATAGTGCACAATACCTCACTAATGTATGCATTGTGGTTGATAAATTAAGTAAAATTTATGGGATTCAACATCTATCAATTTTTTGCAATACATTGGCTCAATAGAAAAAGTAGTGCTTGATACTCGTTCCTTGCAGCAACCATTTTCAAGAGTTTGTGAAATGCATTGAAACCCTAGAGAAATATGGGGTAACAAACCATTCCATTTTATTGTAGTCTCTACCAAAATAAATGACCTAATATTAAAATGGCTACAATTTCTTAGGAACTTTTCCGCATAAAGGCATCCCCATGCTAAGAAAGATTATTCCCAACAATAATATCCTTAAAAGTGCCAAGGGTAGTCAATTTTTGAGAGGAGGGCTAGTGTGTGATATTTATTGGCTCGAGAAGCCCCTTTTAAGGGTTTGCGAGATGCACATAAACCTTAAACCAAGACATGGATATAAAACCTATCTCCTTTTAATGAGGTGCATGAAAAACCGAAAAATCTTGCATTCAAATGACTATTATTATTAAATAAAGTAATCCTAATCATGAAACCACTATATTTAAGAGGTTGAAAAAATATACCAATGAACATTCACTTCTTACCATTTGAAATGATAATACTACACTTTGAATGATCAAAGATAAGAAGTGTAAAGTGTAAAAACAACCGAGGAAAACTACAACCGTGGTGGTTAGTGCAAAGCAATCACCACTTTCAAATCATATTAGGATACCATGAGTATTCTATAATTCTTTAATACGAATCACCACCTTCAAATCATATTAGGATACCAAGAGTATTTTATAGTATTATATAATTCTTTAATATGAATCACCACCTTCAAATCATATTAAGATATCAAGAGTATTTTATAATTATTTATTTAATATGATAATAGTTAAGTTTAAAAATTTAATCTCAACCAGTCCCATTCCACCTTTTTCGTCACCTCATGATCGTCATCATGTTGTCGCCACCTTTCTTTCCTCCAACGTGAAACTGCAATCGCACGAGCCAGATGCTCTGGAACGCATGCGACTTCATGATGTTGCGTGGGTTTTTTCTTGGCTCACTTGCTCATTTCCTCGCTCTCACTCTAGTGCAAAACTTACTCTCCACTCCCAAGCTCTCTATGCACAATTCGCCTCCCCTCTGGTGTAGTCTTTCTTGGGCTCCCAGTTCTGCAATATTGGACCTCAGCTCCTTCCCAAGACCGAATCTGGAATTTTGCATGCCTCACCTCAGGGGCAAGGCTAAATGAGGCGCCGCCTAGTATGAGGCTAGGGGAAGAAAACCACCCACCCTCGACCATCCTTCCAAGGCCAAGCTTCCCCTAGTCATACCTCCAACTGACACGCTCTTTCACGACCATCCACCTGAGGCAGAAATTTTCCCTGACTTGGCCCTTGATGAAGCGACAACTCACCTTCCTCCTCCTGTAGCTGAACCTCCCCCTTTCTTGGCCCCAATCGAAGCGCCCATCCCTGCTCAGCCCCTTAATGAGCCCACCACTAATCTCTCTCCCCTCTCGAACCCCTATAG
>CBVK0100025066.1:0-11898 GCA_900067695.1 Picea abies
CCTTCAATCTACCTTTCAAGCATTTCTTTGTTATATTATGGGTCCCCTTTTATTCAAAGATAAGTATTTTATTTCTTTCTTTGGTGATCCCTAGATGAAGAATCTAGAAGGTTCATATATGGATTTTATCTTTTACCCAACACCAACCCCTATGGGCCTTTAGCCCTTTCTTCCCATAGAATGAGGGGCAACCCCTTCTTGGGTCAACACACCCTAAAATCCCAAGAGATAAGGAAATGAAGGGGAAAATGATGGAAAATGGTAAGTATGGTCAGGAACGATACGATGGCTCATTAAGGGATTTCCCAGCAGAAAAACCATTCCCAAAGAAGACCACATACTAGGGAGAAATGTCAACCACCAAGGTGAAGCAGGGAAAAAGGAATAATGTCGAAGCACATATCATGAAATCTAGAGAAATATAATATACAACATAATCAAATGGCTTAGGTATTGAAATGATGCTCACCATAATACTGACTTGTACCTCATGGAGCAATGCCCACTACCTTCTAGGAGCCAATTGGTTTGGTGGATTCCATCTGTAAACCTATGACCATCTATGGTGGTGAGTGGGTTTTCCATCTATGCAAAGGGTACTACTAGTCATGCACTATCTCGACACTCCATATCTGCAACCTGAGGGCCTCGAGACATCATATCCTTATTTATCCACAAAAATGGGGATAACACCATATCCAAATTATGGATGATTTCTTGTGTCTTATGCACCATACTATATGATTCATAATTTTCCTTTAGAGATTTCACAGCCCTTTACTCTGCCTCATTCTTTTCCTTCCTTACGCCTTCCATTTTCCCTTCCACTACACTCTTTTGTTGTAGAATAATTTCATAATGTTGTTGCAATTGAGGGAATTCATCATGTACTTTGGTTAGTTCATTTTCTTATTCATCGCCTCAGATCTTAATCTCATGCAATATGACTATTTTCAATCTTTGTAATATGCGTGTCATCATCCGTGACAACACTATGTTCAGATAGCTTATCACCTTCACATTTTCTTGTAATTCTGTTGTTGGGAATCCATTTCATCCATCTCAATTTGGAGCATTATGTGCCCAACTTCTAGCTAGGTTAATCTTGGATGAGCAGTCTTTGCTTCCGCCACCGGAATTGTGGGCGTTCCCCCTCTTTCCTAAGGTCTTTTTTTATGCTATTTGATTCTAAGATTTGGTTTATTGTTACCAACTACTACTGCACCTTCTGGTGCTACTCTCCCTATTTCCGTGTCACTTCCTCTACAACTTCCTCCATGGAATCTAGAACTTGGTAGCCTATTTGGTCAAATTATAAACTGGGGGTTCCTTGTGCGCTTTAGTCTTCTTGCGTGCCCCTCCTATTGGCTCCTTCCCATTAAATTTGCATTTGAATCATATCATGTGGAATATTTGATATACCTCTACTATTGATATCCCAGGTGTATCTATTGCACCATTTTTTTGGTCATTCCCCTGCCCCTAATCCAGTTCTTCATCACTCTTATCCTATTATTCTTCATCTTCTGGGTGTTGTATTTTTTCTACTGGGTTTTTCCACCCATCTTCCCAATAATTCGTGATCAGGAATACATCCTCTGTTTCAACCTATAGTTGGTTGGCATCCATTGGTGCACATGTTCCTTCATTGCTTGCACGTGCATATGGCGCATGCCTTCTTTGCATCACACAATATCCTTGTAGGTTTCCACTATCTCGGCTGAGATGCGTGATGTAGTTTGATTAGATACTTGATATTATAAAAGTATATAAAAATGTAACATTATTTTCATGTTGCCTCCTTTTGTTTTTCGTATGCCATAAGTTTGCATATAGTGCAACTATATTACCTCTATCAGTTGTTCCCATGCATTGGTAGTATCCTAGTTCCTTCCATCCTACTAGTGCAATCAAAATCAAAAGTCATGCATAAGAAATTATGTACCCTTCTCCTGGGCCTTGAAACAGTCTGTCAAAAATTAATTCATCGTGAAGGTGGCCTAGTTCATTTGGACTCCTCTTGATCATTTTTCTATGGTTTTGATCATTGTAGTTGGTACTTCATCCTTACAACACTTGTGCAACAATTTGTAGGAAAACACCTACATTGCAAACCAAACACCGCTATCATTGATTTTCACAACATCCAATCCTCTTTTCCCCTTGAAGGTGTGAAATTTATCCTTCATTGATTCTGATAGGGATCTCTCCCGATCATTGTAGTTGGTACTTCATCCTTACAACACTTGTGCAACAATTTGTAGGAAAACACCTACATTGCAAACCAAACACCGCTATCATTGATTTTCACAACATCCAATCCTCTTTTCCCCTTGAAGGTGTGAAATTTATCCTTCATTGATTCTGATAGGGATCTCTCCCCTATCTTGTTGAACAAAATGGTTAGATCCTTTACTACTTTCAATATCCCTGTGATCTACACAATCAATGCAGTATCAATTGACACTGGTGGTTCAAGCCACAATGTACCTCCATGGACACAGTTGAGTAGTAACTTAACACATGCATTGATTTCCAAGTTTCTTTCAAAGTGTGTAACCTCCAATAGGTTTAGTATTTCTGACTTCTCAAGTCCTATTTCCCACATCTATGTTTCGATCAATATCACTCCTATGCCTAGTACACTCTTAGTGCACAAGTACTTTTCCCTTTCCAACTCAGGAAACTTCTACTCATCTTTGATATCATGATCCACAAACTCGAGGTCGGAAACCTTGTCAGATATGTCTCCTTACTCACTTAACTAGGTGGGAATAGTGATGTTTCCAGTGGGTATTTCCCATATTCTGGTATTTTGACGTGAGGTGCATTGTCTTTTCTTTCGTGGGATATAATCCCTGTGGAATCTTGTCTGTGAATTAGAAGTTGAAGCTCCAAGTATTTCATCAACCTTTGGTGCATCTTCTGGCCGTTTTGATTTCTTTCATGTCACTACTAATGGCACTCCAACTTCAAGTGGGTCCATTGTCTTGTGCGATAGGTTCCTTTACTTGATCTATGGATGTTTTGTTGTAGTTGTAGTTTCCCTCTGAGTTCGATCTCTCTTGCATGCAACTCTTAGTAACAATGATTTATGACTTATGACCTTTGAATGCTTTTGTGCCTCCTTGCCAACTCTTCTTGTCTCTTCACACCTTAACTAACTTGTCCAATCCGCCAACAGGGTTGATGAATGGTTAAATAAAATGGTTAAATAAATGTGGATTTATTACCAAATCTGTCGTGTGATTTTTTCCTTGTACTACCAATTTGTTGTGATTTCCGATGGATTTTACCATTTAATATTATATGACATCTTTATGATCTGTGATTACCATATTATCATCATCGTTCCCGTGCTTCAATGCTTTTAATGGTCTTGTCAATGCCAAACTACGCAATTATTCTTTCTTTTGCATCTGTTTGCTTTGGAATATTTTTCCTCTAAGGATTATTGTTTAAACTGGAATAGTTCCATCCAGATGCACTATAATCATTCCTTATGTGCAATTTCTTATTCCTTTGTACTCTATTTTCATTTTCTATATCTATTTCTTTTTTCTTCCTTTTTCTACTTTTATATGTTTTTTTGTGTCCTATCTTCCTACTATAGTATATTTACTATGATACATGTGTTCTAGTGCAACCCAGATTACTGGGCATACTGTTGATCATATCTATACAGTTTCAACCAACTTCCATTCACCATTCCTCTAAGGACTTCTCCATTCAGGGTTTCCAACTACTTCCATTCACCATTCCTCTAAGGACTTCTCCATTCAGGGTTTCCAACTATGAAACACCTGTCTCTGTTACATGTTGAATCACATAGGGTCCTAAACAATGCATTCTAAGCATTCTTGGATGCTTTGTGAACTTTCTATCATAGAGTAATACAAGATCTCCCACTTGAAATTTTTTATGTTTAATTTGTTTATCATGCCAATCCATCTCTCTTGCCTTCTAAACATGCTAATGGAAACTTGAAAAAAAAATCTTCCTCAAGATGTACTAACTACAATAGTCTCTCTTCTACCACACTAGAATCTGAAATGTCAGTGATGGTTGCAATGCACAAGCTAGGTAGAATAAACTCCATTGGAATCATTGCTTCTTTCCCATAGACCAAAACTCCATTGGAATCATTGCTTCTTTCCCATAGACCAACCTGAAAGGTGCGTATCCTATCAATTTTTTTCATGTTTTCCTATAGGCCCATAACATTGTAGGAAATATTAAGTCCCAATCATCTCTCCCTACATTGCATATCTTTGTCAAAGAATTCTCCAGGATTTTATTAAAATCTTCCATTGTCCCATTTTCCTAAGGATGATATGGGGTAGTCTTATGATGATGAATTTGAAACTCCTCTACCATTGTTGCAATTGTCTTATTCAAAAGGTGTGTTCCTTGATTACTGAGTAATATGAGAGAACATCCAAATCGTGTGACTACATTACCAAACAAAAATCTCTAGTAGTGCCAATGGTGCAGTCTGTGACTGGTGCTGCTTCTTCCCATCTAGTCAAATACTTCATTGCAATGATTATGTACCTTATCCAGGATCTTATTGCTTGTGGGTTGATTGGCCCAACAAAGTATATGACCCATTTATCAAATTCTAGCAACGTAACTTGTGGATTTAAATGCATTTCATTCCTTGTGGATGGCTTTCCCACTCTCTGACATACATCACATGACTGACAATATTCCTTAGCATTTTTATGAAGTGTGGGACACCAAAGCCTTGTTAGCCTTGCAAACAAAATATTTTTTGTAGTTTCTCTCCCTGCATAATTTCCTACTCTAATCCCATCATGCAAGTATCATCGATATTTCATGTTCCAACACACATCGTCTCAGTATTCCATTTGCACCTAACTTGTATACATTCTCTGCAATCAACTAATAATTTGTTTCTTTCACTACCAGTTGTTTTTATGCACAATTGTCATGTCTGATGGGGCCATACATGTACTTATAAACTGCATGATGTCTGAGTAGTAATCATTCACCATTTTAACTGCAAATAATTGTGCATCTAGGAAGTTGTCATCCAAATTTCCTGCATCTTCTCCTAATAGTATTTTCGATAGCTGATCTGGTCCTGCATTCAACTTCCCTAGTTAAACCACAACCTCAAAATCGTATTCCTAGAACAATAGTAGCCATTTTCATATTATCCCCCACAACATTCTCTTGTTCTCTAAGTATTGTAATGCAAAATGGTTTGTGTACATCATAAAGTGAGACCCCAATAAATAATTTTTGAAATTTTGTAGTGCATATACCATTGCCAATCCTTCTAGTTCTGTAGTTCTATAATTATTTTCTTCTATAGACAACTTCCTAGTGGGAAAATAAAGTGGGTGATATATGTCTCCCTCCCCTAGTTGAGATAGTACTACACCCAACCCTATGGATGATGAATCTACATGAATGTGGAACTCCTTGTTCCAATCGATAAATATCAAAATGATCGTGGTCACTAGTTTTTTCTTTAATGTATCCAAACCCTTCTAGCAGTCCTCGTTCCATTGGAATTTTTCTTCCTTCTTCAATAACTTTTCCATGTGTGTTGTGATCTACGTATAGCCTTTGATAAATTTCCTGTAATAGCCTATATGAAACATATTTCTCCTCAACTATCTGACTGATGTATGTGGTTCTAAATCTAGAACCACTGCAATCTTGGTTGGATCTACTAGTAATCCTTGTTTTCTGACTACATGTCCCAACAAAATTCCAAACGATATGAAAAAAATACACTTCTTCATGTTCAAAAAAATATGACAGTGTCTACACCTATCCAACATTATCCTTAGTAATTCTATGTGATCCTTCAACAAACTGAAAACATTCCAATCATACAAGTACACTTCAAGGAACTTATGAATAAATTCCTTGAACATGACAACCACTACTTTGAAAAAAACCACAGGGTAATTCTTCAGTCCAAAGGGTGTTATTGTATACTAATAACTCCCCCACTATGTCTTGAGAGTAGTCTTGTAATAGTCCACCTCCAAAATTTTAATCTGATGGTACCATGAGAATCCATCAGTGAAAGAATACGTCTCTTGGCCTCCTACATTCTCTAGTACCTCATCTATGAATGGTGTTGGGAATGGGTCATGTAAGTAGGCATCATTCAACTTCCTGAGATCCACTCAAATCTTGATTCCTCTTCTCTTCTTGTCTTGCACTACCATTGGACTCATCGACTCAGATTATTGTATCGGTTCAATTGTCCTTACATAAAACATCTTGCCTATTTCAGCTTTCACCTTTTCCTTGTACTTTGGGATTAACATGTAATTCCTCTGTCGCACTGGCTCAGCACCTGGTTTCAAGGTGATCTAAAAATGGATAGAACTCATACAACACTTGATCTGAATATATTACTATGTTCAATACCATTTTCTTATTCCAAAATCTTTTATTGATGGTGCTTATAGCATGGAAGTGATTTATATTACTTAAAAAACCACTTTAACTGATGATCATAACTTGCATAATCCATCTTACATAAGAAAATGCAAAATCACTTAATTAATGTTCAAATGCGTCAAGTACAATAAAATGAATTTACAATACAACATATGAAGACGCCCTTCAAATATGTTGCTCTGACGTAGAAAATAACATCACCCTTGATTTCCTCTCAAAAAATTGAGAAAAGTGAGTATAAAGTCTGCTATATTTTAATTATAGTGCCCCAAAATCCCACAAAATAATACAATGAAATTTTTACAAATTGATCAAATGAAAACAATTATTGCATTGTTGAATTCTTGGTGAACAATCATGCAAAATTGATATAAAATACTCGAAATTATGTCAAGGTGACCCCCAACATGCTTTACGATGTATCCTCATAAATGTGTGTACCCTCGAGCATGAATTTCAAGACCACTCTCCATAAAAATATGCATAAACCAAAACAAAAATGTGTGTACAATGCTTTGGGTTGTGTGCCATTAAATAGGCCACCCCTCTTAACAAAATTCTGGATTTAGTGGTAGGCTTTAATTACAATTTGTTGGGTTTGGTAACCAAATCTTAATTTTGTGGCAAGCCTTAACTATAGTTTGTTTTGATTTTTTAACAAACCTTATCCATGACACATTGGTTAAAAAATGCTCCATAAAAGGTGTAGGTAAGGCATTCTATTCCCCATGACCTTTTTGTTTTGCAAGTGGTTATACATATAACAACATATTATACAGTTTGCTAAAACTACTCCATGCGATTTTGGTAAGTCATTATATGGTTTGATAACCATATATCATATGCTTATATGGTTATACCACTTATAACCATATACTATAAACAATGTAACTCCCACCAAGCTTTGGAATAACCCCCTTCGAGATATGCATAGTGATTATATGGCAGTGTATGGTATGATTATATATATATATATATATATATATATATATATATATATGATTGGATTATATTGATTTGGTTGTTATTTTATGGGTTTTAATCTCTCTCTCTCTCTCTCTCTCTCTCTCTCTCTCTCTCTCTCTCTCTCTATATATATATATATATATATATATATATATTAAAAAAACCTAGTAAGGTTACAATGAATACTTGTCCACTTACATTTACATGATCCTCTTCTTGACCTAGTGCAACAATTGCAATAGGTACATTAAAAAAAAAACCTTTTTCCCTTGGGAATACATGGAATAACAAGCCACCAATTTTTGTTAGATACATAAGAATGGAATAAATCCTATTCATAGTGTTCTGGAAGCACAAATGGTCCAATGTGAATTGCCAACATTTCTCTACATACATCGATAGAATATAATTAATTATCTAGGTCATGTCTAACACATCTCCTTCTGTCAAAAAGATCAAACCATTGACCTTTAAAAGAACCTATATTCCAACTTAGTTATCTCTTAATTGGTGCCAACATAATCAAGTTGTCCTTCTAAAATTGGGTTTGTATCCCTTGAACTTGCATGACTTGTATGATTAAATGCAATTGACACTTCATAATCACATATTTTTTTTCCATAATTTTCACTCTCCACTCTCAAATGATAAACATATGCCCATTTTGAAGGATATGTTCATACCTCCATGCATAGATAAATTTGCATATTAAAATCAATAATTATTCTTCAACTTGAAATAATACATAAATATGTTCAATTAAAATTTATGTGGTTAATTTCATGATAAATCCATCACATATCATCATTTTTCATCCAATTCTTAAGTTAAATGCATCTTGTTCACTTTCCTTGTTGGTTAATTCAAATTTATGAAGTTTGCTCGTTCATCCATGTGTCTGTGTAGTACACAAACCATTAATAACATAATTCTTCAGGGAGTGGAATATGAGGTTTTGACCTTCTAAATGTTTGTATGTATTCTTGTCATGTTTATGCAACTTGTTATACATTTCCACCCATTCCCTGGTAGCATCCAAATTTAACAAAATGAATTTATTCCTTTTATCCGAATCATCCTTATTTCCAATGTTAATGAGCACTTAATATTATTCATATTTTACAACGAATTTTGTATTTTTTAATTTTAATTTTATTTTCTCCATATAACCATGCACAGGAAACCCCCTGATACTTCATCATTATCAATGGGTGGTAACTAGAGTAAACCATCGACCTTGATTATAGAGCTAAACCTTGAGGATAAAGGGAGTCAAACTCATGACCTCCCCTACTTTAGGGGTATAGATCTCATGTTTATTTTCTCCACACAAACATGCACATGAATCCCCCTGAGACTTCACCATTGTTAATGGGTGGTAACTAGGGTAAATCACCGACCTTGATTATGGATCCTAACCTTGAGAGGATCAAGATATTCAAATATACAACCTCCCCTACTTTAGGGGGAGAGATCTCATGTTTGGCTCATGACTTCTTGATCTAACCACTCCAATAAAAACACATTTTAATGAATATTTTTGCATAACCTCCCCCAAAAAATTATTCCTTGTTTATTTATAGCAGAGGTGGGTGGTTAGGGGATTTAGTAAAGGTTTTTTAATCGATGCACTTAAATAATATAAAGCGCACTGGTGCACCCATATATATGGTGCATTAGCACATTAAATAACCAGACACCCTCAAAGTCATTATAACTAATCCATAGAAGAATAAAAAAAGGGTTTATTTAAATTTTTAACCAAGTGATGCATTGTAAAATTATGAATGCAGTAGTCCATTACTATATACAATGCACCGAATGAACTTAGACATTTTGTTATGCAATGTTGGTTTTTATTTAAAAAATTATAAAAATTGCATTGGTACACATCCATAGAAGGAACTTCTAGTTCATTCCTTATATAGGTGCCCTTGATGCATTCCTTATATAGTTGCACCAACAAACATTTCAATATTTTGTGATAAAACAAACATTGTTGTGTCATTAGACAATAAGTGTATTGATGCATTTATAGGTAAGAGGATATAGCTAAGTTTATGCATTTTGTTATAAAATATGCATTTTTATTTTACAAAATTTAAAAACTGATCAGTGCATTTAATATCCCTGACACACACAAGTGTGCCTAAAAAATTGCATCAATCCACAACTTGTTTTTAAATCTAATGGTGCACCAAGAACACCTAAATGCACCCGTGTGTTTTATTGTTGGGTGCACTGAGTTAGGGTAAATATTTTTTTAAAAATCACCAAACAATTAGTTATTTTTTACCTTTTCTTCAGTGCTTCTAACCATGTAAGCAATAGTGCTCACCATCCCTATATGATTGCCCCATTGTCGATGCTATTGTGTTACCATATTCTATGTCCCTTTGCTTCGTTGATGGATTTAGTTCTTTTTAACTTTTGTAAAATGTTGCCATATTTGAATCTTTTATTTACAAGGAAACCATTCCTCCTTGATGGGGAAGAGACTGAGTAAATTATTTGTTACCTCCACATTTACATTTTTTGCAGATAAAAATGTAGAATTTAGTTTAAGTTTGCCTTTTTTCATATTAAGAATTTAGTTTAAGTTTGCCTTTTTTCATATTATTTTTTAAATTTTATGCATTGTGTTCAATCCTTTCAACTCACATCAAACTATGAAGTGCATTCTACAAATTTATAGGACACACAATTAGTGGTGCATTTTTTTTGAGTTGAATGCATTAATAAAACATTAAAAATAAATAAAAACCCACATTTGTTCAATGCTCATTATAATATTAGGTGGCATTGTACTTGGTGCTTCTGGATATTATAAATGCACCATTGATGACTTTTTATATTAAAAAATATTAATATTATATGGCATTGTTTTTGGTGCTTCTCGATATTATAAACACACAATTGAGTGATTCTTATATAAACGTATCTCAGACTTGTCAATGCTCCAAGGAAATGTACATATGCGCCATTAGTGGTGCCTCCCTACATACTATACACACCAATAGGATTTGTTTAAATAATAATAAAAATTATACACTTTTCGGTGTATTTTTAAATGTTCAATAAAATCATTCCTGTGCATCATAAGGGCATAATATAACACAAATAATAAATATGATTCCCCACTTTGTTGATGTTCTTTATAATATAATGTAGCACCATACATGGTTCTTCTCAATATTATAAATGCGTTGTTGAGATATCTTTATATAAAGAAAAATATTGAGGTTGTCAATGCTCTAGGACATGTACAAAGGCATGGTTAGTGGTGCCTCCTTTACATATCAAGCACACCAATAGAATTTGTCTAAATTTAAAATTTTATTGTTTTTATTGTTGCTTTTGTGGATTTAAGGAAGCACCATTATCGATGCTCTATTACATTCTAAGTGCATTGTTATTCTTAGGAAATTGATGTGTTTTGAAATGTATGAATGTGTTGTCGGCGATGCGTCAGAACATACAAGTTGCATTGACTAGGTGTTGGTGCCCCTATACAAGTGGTGCATCAATTATCAATAATAATAAAATATTACCCACCTTCCTAGTGCATTAGTTTTAAATAACATGCACCACTTACAATGTGCTTTAGGTTACTCACACTACATATGGTGTGTTTCTCTTTTTAAGGTGTGTTGACGATTAAAAAAAATGTCAATGAAGTTTTTTTCACAAAGTGTTGTTAAAAGTCTATTATTATAAAAATTAAATAATGCTAGCAGGTGGGACCTCCTTAAATTATTGAAGATCAGATTTGTTCATTATTGATGTTATGATTAAATGGTTGATGAGATCTTGTTGTTATTGGTTATGATTTGAGGTTATGAAGTGTTGATTCCTTATATTACTATAGGCTATGCTATTCATTGATGTCATTGCTATTTGGTCTTATCGCACCTGCACAACAAACATGTTAGTGAAATTACATGAAGGGTAGTTTTGATAAAGGCAAAAATACTATAACAAGTGCAAAGAAAATGGATGTAATTATGCAATTTTACTATACTACATGAGAAACAATTGCAAAAGGGGAATAATTTTAAGCTATCCTATATGTTATTTTACATGCATGAAAGACTTAACGATTATTGTTAAATCCTAGCTAGCAAAGTAAGTGGTTATGCAATTGTGATTGAGTTATATGGTTAATACGCATATGATATGAAATGTTGGTGGCGCATTTGGCAAGGTAATAGTGCTAATGGTTATGCAAATTATTGAACTATATGGAACTTGTGTTGATTAAGGTTGGTTGTCATTGATGTCAACCCTTGAAGAAAGCTCCGTAGCACAAAGGTTGGGTAATGGACCCAAGATTGTTTGATGTAAAGATGACTCGTTATTGTCTTTTCATAGTTGATAATAAGCAGAAATGGATGAACTCCAAAGTGGTCCCCTTATGGTGAAATCCCTCACGGGAAGATGCTTTGCGGATTGAGTTATCCTAGAAGTATGGTTAGAGAATCC
>CBVK0100025081.1:0-12099 GCA_900067695.1 Picea abies
CATCTGAATATATTGCTCTACCTATGTGCGGGTTAGGACCCTAACATAGATTGTTAACTCCCAGGTCGATTAAGGTCATGCTCACATATATTACATACAACCGAGGGTCGAGGGCTTAGGCCCTCGACCCTTTAACCACCGATTGAACCTTTGACTAACAATAAAATGATACGACGTCGAGTATGGTTAAGAAACAACATGCATGACACAATGGTAACAGATGCTTGGTTAATGTTTGTGGATGTGACGGTTTTGACTCCCGTCAACTCCATAAACTTTTAATATATATCAACCATAATTGGCCATTAGGAGGTTGCCACATTGTGGCCTCTCATTGGCTTCCTTGTGCCACATGTCAACCCCTGATTAGTCCACATAGAGGTACAGATGTTGAGTCACTTGCCAACACACCCACCCAGTCAACTTACATTCATGCCATGTCACTTGTACGACCTGTAGCATCATGCCACATGTCACCCTTGCAGTGGTGACACATGTCACCTTGACCCCTTTGACTTTTTTCCATTTTCCCTAGTTTGACTTAAATTTTGACCAACCATAACTTTTGCATACAAACTCTATTTGAGGTGATTTTTGTGTCTTTGGAAAGCTATCACCGATATCTACGCATTGATGGCATTTTCAAGAGATTTTGGGATAATTGAATTTTGAGCTTTTATATATCCTCCAGGACCTCTGTGAGCATTCTAGATCCTCCTGGACCCTTGTGAGCATTCCTTAGATCCTCTTGGATCACAAAGATATCACATATTTTTCCATGTAGGGAAACCCGATCAATATCAGGAAAGAGACCATCTCAACTCATATGACTAAAATCTTGTATCTACTAGGTCCTTCAGAATCATGCACATAATTGGTGTCTTCATCTTTGTCTTATGTTTTCATTTTTGTCTCCATTGGTTTGGTATTGACATATCTTGCAAAACGCTTTCCCATGGTTGAAGTGGTCAACTCCAATATAGACTCTTACAACATTTAATTGGCTGCACTAAATGTCGTAATGACTATATCTTAAATTTAACTAGACCCTAAATGATAGCTATGTATTTTTGGTCCTTTATCAACTACTACACACCATTACATGTTTGTGGTACTCCCTCTTAAACTCCTCCCTCGGATAATATCGAGGAAAACATTTACTGTTAACTCATGCAATGGAATGCCACATCCAAGTGTTCCTTATTTAACATTGCATCATGAATACAACCCAGAGAAAACACATAAGGAGACACTACACAATGTCTCTTTCTCTAAAATTGCCCTCAATTCGTACTCTCTCTCATATTTTACATAACACCATTTACACTCTCATAGATTAAGCATGAAAACTTCATGAGCTAAATGACATGACATTATTCTAAACATGTTTTTCATTAATATTCTATCACTTGCCCTTAATGAAAAACTTATTTTTGTTGGTTTGCCTTAATTTGTTTTCTTGCTTGTGCTACTTGCTTATATGTTTTGGGCTTCTTATATAATTTTTGGTTGGTGCAAACTTCATCTATGGGATTTCTTCCATGTACCCATACTGAAGACTCTTGTTTTATCTATGATTCATCATAAGTGTACATATGTTACCATTGTACCTACCTTAATGTTCTATTTTGTAACTTGATGCCACACACACCACGACCAATGTGCTATAGTATGCATTCCTAATTGGTCTTACATAAATTGGATTAAGTAATGGTATATTCATGACTAAACTTTATCTTTTTTCCTATGACGACCATGACTATCATGAACACATTTCTAGTTACATATTTGACTCATCATAAGTGTACCCTTGCACCATCATACCTATCTTAGTGTTCTATTCCACACCTTGATGCCATATGCACCAATGCCAATGTGTTATAGCATGCATGACTAACCAGTCTTACGCAACTCAGATTCATGACTAAACTTCCCTTTTTATATAACTATGACTATCATGAACAAATTAATAAGGGGATTCCATGTCCATGCCTCTTCATTATTGAGATATTCAAGTTAGCATGCATGTCTAATCGGTCTTACACAATTTAGATCAAACAATGGGATCTTCATGACTAAACTTTCCCTTTTTGCCTATGACCTTGACTATCATAGAAAGACTCTTGTTTTATGTTTGATTCATCATAAGTGTACCATGCCACCACCGTACCTATATTAGTGCTCTATTCCATAAATTGATGCCACATGCACCAATGCCAAAGTGCTATAACATGCATGCCTAATCAATCTTATACAACTTGGATCAAACAATGGGATACTCATGACTAAACTTTATATTTTTGCCTATGACCATGATTATCATGAACAAGACTCTTGTTTTATCTTTGATTCATCATAAGTGTACCCTTGCGACCATCATACTTATCTTAGTGGTCTATTCCACAACTTGATGCCACAAGCACCAATGCCAATGTGTTATATCATGCATGCCTAATTGGTCTTCCATAGCTTGGATTTGTGAGTAAAATTTCCCTTTTTACGCATAACCATGACTATTATGAACAAATTAATAAGGGGATTTCATGTCCATACTCTTTATTATTTATATATTCATGATAACATGCATGCCTAATATGTCTTACAAAACTTGGATTAAACAATGGGATGTTCATTGCTACACTTTCCCTTTTTGCATATGACAATGATTATCATGAACAAGACTCTTATTTTATATTTGATTTATCATAAGTGTACCCTTGCCAACATATTACCTCTCATGGTGGTCTATTTCACAACTTGATGCTACATGCATCAATACCAATGTGCTATAACATGCATGCCTAATCGGTCTTATGCAACTTGGATTCATGACTAAGCTTTCCCTTTTTATGTATAACCTTGACTATCATAAACAAATTCATACGACACTTCCATGTCCAGACCTATTGATTATTGAGATATTCACGATGACATCCATGCCTAATTGGTCTTACACATCTTGGATAAAAAAATTGGGATCTTCATGGCTAAACTTTCACTTTTGGCCTATGACTATGACTATCATGAAAGAGGCTCTTGTTTTATATTTGACTCATCGTAAGTGTACCCCTACCACCATTGTACCGATATTAGTGTTCTATTCCACAACTTGATGCCACATGCACCAAGTCTACTCATCTTTTCTGCCTTCACCAAGTCTACTCACTACTTATGCCTTTACCAGGTCTGACCAAAATTTGAATTTCCAAATGGTAACTCTCTCAAAGCTTGATGTTTTGGGCCTCTTCCCTAGAAAGAACTTGTACAACACTCCACGTATCCAATTTTGTAAATCTGATTATGAAATTGTTACCTAAGGTACTTTTGTATGTATCCTCTACTCTCTAAAATCTTCAGAGTATGAAGAGTCCCAAAAAATAAGTTATAGTGAAAATGCCAACCTGGCCTGTTTGAAACTGATTTCAAGAACATTTAGGAACCCTGACTTCCAAAAAGAATATCTCTGAAAGTATAATGAATGAGGATCTAAAATTTGTACCACATTTACACCATGATCTCTTCATTGTCCCTGAAAAGTTTCAAGGTTTGAAACATCCCGTAAAATAAGTTATAGTGAAAGTGCCAAGCTAACATGTCTGAAACTGATTTCAGAAGCATTCAATAACCCTAACTTCCACAAGGCATATCTCCAAAAGTATGGCTAACCAAAATCCTAAATTTGTACCATATGTACACCAAGATCTCTCCTCCATCTCTAAAAATTTTCAAGGTCTAAAACATCCCAGAAAAAAAAATTATAGCGAAATTTCCAAGCTGGCCTATTTGAAACTGATTTTAGGAGCATTCAAAAACCCTGACTTCCACAGGGAATATCTCTGAAAGTGTAGAGAACCAACATATGAAATGTGTACCACATGTATACCAATATTGATCCTCTATCTTTGAAAAGTTTCAAGGTCTGAAACATCCCAGAAAATAATTTATAGCGAAAGTTCCAACTGACATACTTGAAACTAATTTTAGGAGCATTCAAGAACCCTAACTTCCACAGGTCATATCTCCAAAAGTATGGCGAACTAGCATCTGAAATTTGTACCACATGTGCACTAATCTCTCTGCTCCATCTCATCCAAATTTCAAGGTCTGAAACATCCTAGAGAAAAAGTTAGACAAAAGTGTCAAGATGACCTGAAACTAATTTCGTAATTCAATCTTTGCTAATCCATTTTTCACTCACTCACTTTCTCTCGTTGCTTTCTCTTTTTATACTTTTTCATAACCCTTTGTGAAGGGACATGTCCATTAATTAAATAATTAATTCTCAACATCATGAGTAAATACCCCAAATACCATGGGAAAATACTCCAAACCATGGGCAAATACTCCAAACCATGGAGAATACCCCAAGCCTGTGGGTTTGAAACCACCATTTCACTTTTAACTTTTTCACATGCACCCCTTTTTTAATATACTTGTAATATGACATTAATGATATCATTAATCCTTTCACAACAATTACAAGAATGGTAAAAGAAGAAATGTTAAATATATTGTTACAATATTCAAGTACTCTAACGTACCCTAGCTTAACTGAGGAACATTACTTGCGTAAAAACACATAAATTCAAAATTTTATTTTACCAATCAATTCTTGTAGCTTACCAACTACGAATTTAACACATATTTAACTAGATTTTGATACCCATGACTAAATGCATTTACAACATTCTAAAAGAACATAATGCAGCCATAAAATCATATACAACAACACACAAAAATCATTCTCATGCACAGAGTAAAAACACAGCCATAGAACTCATAAGAGAAACTCAAAAAATGATTAAACGCTTATATTTTTTAAAAGGTTTGTGCAACCAACTGCTTGGGAAGGACGTTCCACCCAACCATAGAGTTGTTGTTCTAAATCACAAAAACAAGTCACCCCCCAAGCTGGGGCTAGGAATCCACAAGAGAAGAGTGTCTCTCACAGTCCACCCACAACTCAATATCACACAACCCATTGGTATTCTCCTACAACTATCTTGAATTTCCTCCATCTCTCTTCCTTTTGACCTATCCAACCCAAGGAATGTACCCCTTCACTGCTCTCAGAATCTCGCGTATCCCATTCATTTGTCAGGGTCTCTCTGGTTAACCAGGAATATCTCTATTGGGAACTCAAGGGAACTCACAACCAAGAAAAATACCAGAAAACAATCACAAACACTTGTTGTTACAGTGCAACTCCCACAAGAGTTCACTCTTCTGACCTGACAACCTAGCTCTTCAATCTTCAGCTCCAAAGCATTCCAAAAATGCTCCAGAATTCACCCAGACTTCTTGGTCTAGCTCCAATCCCTTTTTTCCCTTGCTCTCCCCTTATTGTTCATGCAAAATTCAATGTGTAAAACTGCCTATTCTCTCCCATACTAATTTCCTCTATTTTCCCAAGACAATTGACTGCACACTCTGCCCAATGTTGATTTTACTTCAGCCCCATCCTTCCAATAACTATGGAAGTGACTTATACACCCACACCCTGACAAGTATTTAATGATTGGGCTCTCATACACTCAAATAGAAAACAGAAGTTATCCCCAATGATAATAAAAATCAGAAATCTAGGTTTGGATTAATACCCACGATTAATTTCCTCCTTTGAACCCTCTTAGACACTCCTGGACATTTTTAGACATTCCCTCTCTCTTGTGGATAAATTGTCCCCCATATCTACCTATATTCCCAACAGCTGGCGTCACAATATTTTTATTAAAAAATTAGAAATACAATTTGCATATTACATCGCTTGAACATAGCCATATTCATAACTACATTATGCATAATTAAAATGAGGATTATAGTGGGGATGTTACAAGTACCTAACCAAATGGGAAGAGCCTAAGCAAGTCGAAACTTGCACTAAGGAGGTGGTAGAAAAGTTCATCTACAAAAATATCATTACAAGGTTTGGTTATCCATTTACAATAACAAGTGATCAAGGGACTTACTTTATCAATATTACAATATAATTATTAATGAATAATTTTTTGATTGACCACAAGAATAGCTCTCCCTATCATCCATAAGCCAATGGGGTAGTCGAGTCAATTAATAAGACCCTATCAAAAGGACACAAAAATGTGTAACATTGACATAGATGATTGGGATGACAAGGTGCTTGTAGTCTTACGGGCATATATGACGGCATAGAAAAGGTCAACTAAGCATACACCATTTAAATTGGTTCATGGGTAGGGAGCAATAGCCCCATACATTTTAGTGTTGATGTTAATAAAGTAACTAAAGTTTTGAAGTTTGATCCCATTAAATCTAAAGAAGATTGTTTGCATCAACTACAAAAGCTTAAGGAAGAATAGTAGTATCCCTTCACCATCATGAGGTACAAAAGCATCAATAAAAAGCATGGTATGATAGAAACATAAGGAAGAAAGAAATAAACATTGGAGATATGGTGCTTTTGTATGATAGTAGAATCAAAAGGAAGCCTAGGAAACTGGAAACAACATGCCATGGCCCTAAGTTAATTGAGGACATAAGAATGAATGGTGCTATGCAACTACTCTTCAAGTAAAAATGTTGAACAAGGTAGTCAATGGTGCCCAACTAAAGCGGTACCATCCCAAAAAAAAACTTAATCTTGAAAACCATTATGGCACCATTAAGCAGGAATCTACTTAAAAACCAAGTTATCTAGCAAGTAGTTTCTTAAAAAAAAATTGAATAGAGTAGTTGGTTAGGACAAGTCGAGCAAATAACCGTCGACGGAGGAGAATTTAAATGATGAACCTTAACCACTGCAAGCCAACAAAAATAAGGTTATTCAAAGGGTCATGATGGTCGATTGGGATATGATGCAAAGATATGAAGGTTATAACAAGTTGCAAGTCAACAGTGGTGTCATCAACATCAAATAAACCTGGAAGAAAGAAGAAGGGGAAAAGAGGTTACCATGAAATCAAAAGACCATCATTGCAAACACAAATGAATGTTAATAGGAGGTTGGAACATTGAAGGAAGAAAAAAGAAAAATGATGAGATGCAATAATGGTTAGAAAAACAAAAGAAGTAAATAGTCAAATGAGGACTGGCGAGTAAAAAATTAATAGTCGAACAAAGATTGACTAGTAGAAACGAGCTAGTCAACAGAGAGAAAATGGGTCGAGATAAGCTGGTCGAAGGGAAGTCTACTGGTCACATTGGTAATTGATGTAAACCACTCATAATTCTCTTAATGTATGAGTTTAATTAACATCGTGGTCATAACAACCACCACATGAGTGACCATCACAGAGACATGGGAGTTTTGACCTCAAATACAAAGGAAGAAGGTAGCAAAACCACAAAGTTTGAAGTTCTCGAGTGGATTAGAGCAAACAAAGAAACAATATAGTGTAATTGAGAACAATTCATAGAAGCTTTTGTAATTGAACTATCTAAGATATGCCACCGAAAATGAGGGGAGCAGTCCCATCCATGTAGATTTTAACCTTGTACAATTATTTGCTGCAAACAGATTCTTAGTAAAAATAGAAAAGATACAATGGCACACACATTACACGGATATTTTACCCCGTAAACTCAAACTGGGAAAACCAAATACATGTTTTAGAGCCACACCTCTAATCTTCTATTCACCAAGTATCCATTGTTTACAATACAATACATAAATAGGATCCCGAAGAATCCAAACCCCTAATCCATTGACCCAGATTACTCACCAACCCTAATTCATTAACTGGAATTAGAAAACCATCAACAAAAACCAAGTGCCAAAAAATTGTCAGATAACAGAACTAGTCGTGTAAAGAATATAACACATACCCAACAATTTGCATCCAAAACTAATATCAGTGAACCCAAGACTAAGAAGAGGTAGGATAAATAACCCATGACTGAGCTAGAAAGGAGAATGAATAGAATCCATTGTGCCAAAATGGATTAAATCAATTGGGATAAACATTGGAAAAATATCAAGCAATGGGAAATGCTCGTAGGTTGATTGAGGGGTCAAACCCTCACGTTGGAAAAAGCAAAGATACACTCCTATTTGAGCACCCCACAAGTGGCAATTTTTGAAGGATTGAAGGAGGAAGCAACAAAGTTTATCGCAAGTTAGTATCACTATAGGAACATCTAGTTGGATGCACTGATTGAGATCACATCAAAGCATTGGAAGAGGTATTCATAAGACAACTACCTTGCTCAATTAGATCAAGAAATTTACTAGAGGCACCACAACAAAGAACTTGGAGGGCTTAGTGATTAGTTAGGTTAACAATGAGCATGTTAAATGGACTTGCATAATAGCTGCACTTTTCCTAACTAGATTGGGTCACGTGTTTGATGTCGTATTAAACATGCTAGAGGCAATTGGGTACATTGTCAAAGAGGGCATGGTTTACAATTGGGCTAAGCATGTCACATATATCTTGAGGGTGAATTGTGAAGAACGTGAAGAATGCAGTAAATAAATTAGGTACCCATTGCTCCTCATTTAGATTGCCATGGCAAGGCTTTTCCCAGTTGGTGACTACATCACCCAATGTGCCAACTATGTGGAACTTATAGTGTTTTCTTTCAATTTGGAAGGGGGAACTTGATGATCTCACACCCCAACATATGTTTTCAGAATGGGTGAAGGCCATGAAGTCGACATGCAATAGATCGTGTGTACCATGGAACATCCAAAGGAACTCACCACCAAACATACATATACGATTTTTCCTTGACTGCACAAAGGTTTTGTATGCAAAAGGAGCGGGAGTAGATCCCAAAGAGCTTGATTGTTATCCAAGAGTTGATCATGCCTTTGTGGAAATAACAAGGCAATTGAACACTATCTACCCAATTCTAGAAGCACCAAAAACATCAATTACACCTCTAAAAGATAGTGAGTGGGAGGAGAAAAACAAAGCAATATTATATAGCATCCCATTTGTTGCAGGTGCATTATCTACAACAATAATAGTGGTTAAGAAAGCTTACCAAATGTGACACAATGCAATTAGAGACCAAAATGGACAAATCGTTGACAGAGAATGACCTACAAGACCGCCTTCAACGAAAAGACAAGGTCGACTTCGAGGAAGCTAGAAGAAATATCTAAGAAAATGTTGACTGCTAAAGAAGATGGCAAAGGAAAATTAGCAAAGGGGTAAGCAAGGAAAAGGAAACACGTGTTAGAATTAAGTGTGGAACAAGAATACACATAAGCAATTGAAAAGGTGAAGGCCATCTTATTCGGTGCACAAAAGAATAAAATCATGGTTGAAAAACAACTTCATGTTGAGATGTAGCGATTGTGCCAGAAGAAAGAGGAAACATCTCAAACAACAAAGAAGAAGAAAATAGAAGGGCCCATAACCACAAAAAAGCTTTCAAATAAGCCAATAGATTCAACAGGGGGAAGCACGAGACCTAAGCCAAAGAATGACCCAATAGACCAAACAAAAGATCCAAGCTTGACTATATTGAACCCAATAATACAAGAAAATGTAGGAGGGGAACAAAATAATGATGAGTCTCCGCACCAAAATGAGGAGCATGACAACAAGGAGGACGAGTAGCAACATAATGCCCAAGGAAGAACATTAACCAACACATATCAAAGATAGGATCATCTGCAACAAACAAAATAAAAGTAAGTTTCCCCAAACAAAGGAACACATGCACAACAGAGGTCAACTCATCAATAGGCGCAACGGACTATCTAGCAAGTAATATAAACTAAATAGTTAATCGTTGGGTAAAATAACAAAAAATTAGGGGGAAAAATAGAAAAAGGAGAAATTGAAAATATTTTTTACTAAATTCAAACTAAAGGGTGGACAACAATGAAAGGTTCCAATAGCATTTGAATTTGAAGACACGTTAGACTTCAAAATTAAAGACTTGTACAAATTGTGAGCAAAGAAAGGAATATGAGACTAAGCAACTCAACAAACGAAGGAAAAGAGGAGCTTGGATAGAAAATTTGCAGAGATCGGGTTGAAAGTGCATTGATACATTGGTTGACCCACCAAGAGATCTAATCGATTGTTTGAAAGGAATGGTCACCAATTTTCTTTAGCAACAACAAAACCTCATTGTCGAGAACCAATAGTTAAGGGTTGACTAGACTAGAACAATTTCAGGAAAAGAATATCAAAAGTTTGAAGAATCAAGGATCAATTGTAGGATGAAGGCGTCATCTCTATGCCCATTAACATTATTCTTAGTAATAGGTCGGTGTAATATGTCGACGTGTGCAATCAACTAAAAGGAACACAAATATTAATAGTAGAGCTAGATAGTTGATGACAAGCTACACTTGACCCAAGAAGTTGGGATACTTTAGGAGACCAACTTAAACAATAAAGAAAGATAGGGGCAAAATTGATGGCTCGAGAACTAGAATGGTATTAAGAAGCGAAGAACACATAATGGAGGGGGTCAGAGAAACCAACAATATTTGAGAGACGTAAAGAGAAGTATGTCAGTTGCAAAAGAAATATAACCCCAATATTGTCTCAATTGAAGAAACAATAATGTAGGAGAAATTGGATAGTTTGGTTTAAATGAAAAAAAAATGAATATTACAGTAGATCAGACCATTGAAAAGTGCTTGAAGCAAACTGCTCCTCATATTTATGAAGTTTGAATAAATGTTGCGAAGAAATCCCCACGACCACCACCAATTCAATCATCTCCACAATTTGTGCAACCAACATTCACGTTCTTCAACCCCAACAGCTCGGTGAATCAATCATTGCCGAAAATCTAGACCGACAGTATCCAGATGGAAGATCCATATAAAGATATGTTCTACATATTTGAAATTTTTTGTACACACATCTCCTCACTTCTTCGGGGTGAATAAGGCTTTGAGGTTGGGGGAGATGTTGGAGAGCCATAGCTAATTGGTCAACTAAAATGTAATAGAGTGAGTCAAGCGAAAATTTAGTCGACTAAGTATTTCGGTTAATCAATTGATCATAGGTGGTCATGATAATTACAACTACCTGATTGAATGTAATGTATAAATAGATGTATATATTAGATGAATGTTGTTGATGGTTGAATGAACACATAATAATAAAGACTATTTATTGATGGTTCCTTAATTACTCTCTATATGTTTCTCTTCCTTCTATGTAGGCATGTTTGTATATTACTTTGTCGTATATTATATGATTGTCTGATCCAAATTTTACGAGCAGAACAAAATGAACACATATTATTATTATTATTAACACAAAGACATAATGAAAAATAACAGAGATACAGTAAATTGGCTTCTATTCAATAAAGAAATATGTTGAAACTATAAAATGGAGACTGAAAACAAGCTTGCTAGAATGGTGGTGGTTTATCTCTAAGAAGAGATGTGATAGTTGTGCTCATTCGCAAGAAGATGAGTACAATGAGGCTCTGAAAGCCTTTTTACAATAAACAAGAATGCCAAAACACTAGATATCCAAAAACCTAACCCTAGGAGATGAAGCGCCAAAAGCCTAACCCTAGGAGATGAAGCGCCAAAAGTCATGTGGGCCCCGTTGTGGTAAGTTGGTACATCAACTTCCCAGGGTCATGACTTTTGCATACGATCTTTGTTTTAGGCGCACGATAGCCCATTGGAAAGGTACATCCGAGGAATACACATTATTCCATAAAAATCTAACTTTGTCTACAATTTAACTATGGCAAGCCCTAAAAAACACTTTTTAGGGCCCCAAAATGGCCCCAGAAGTTCAGGACCTGAAAAATAGGAAAACACTACCAAATCGAAAAACTGCCAGGATGAGCCAGTTGGAATAGGTGGGTGGCCACCGATATACACTTGGATCCATCCTCCCCCCTTAGGAAGCAATTTTCTCCATTGTATTGAGTTCACCCATCAAATGAGGAAAATTCTGTTGAATTTAGCCCCGAGTGAGCCACTTGCCTTGGTGCAAGAGTTGTCATGCTTTGACAACCCAATAAAGATGAATCCTCTATTGGCGAGTGCCCTTGACCTATGTGTCCATGATTTGATCAGTGGATGCATTTTCCATGCAGTCAAGGTTGAGCTCTGTTGGTGTCAATTGTTCTGTTATCTCTGAGGTGTCCAATAATGGTGGAAAATATGGTCGAAGGAGA
>CBVK0100025091.1:0-12846 GCA_900067695.1 Picea abies
AATTCTAAGACAAGAATTCGAGGAGAGAATTCTAGAGAGGATTTTGGAGAGAACTCCAATTCGATGAGAGCATAAGGAAAGTTGGGAATCAACTTGTCCCGTGGAGAGATTTAGCACATTTTGTATGAATTCTTATGTAAGAGAGAGTTTCTTGAGCACTTTGAAGAAACATAGACTTGTTTATAATCAAATTTCTCGTCTATCCACAAGGAATTCAAAGGTGGAGTCTATTTGAACATCTGAGCTATGAATTTGAAGAATGCCTTCTTTTAATTAGAATATGTAATTTATTTTATATGCCTTCTTCAATCCATTTAGAATTATGTACATCATCATTCTGCAAGTCACCTCAATAGATCCTAGAATTTATATGGGAATCAAGTTAGATGCTGCATGTTTATTTTGAAGGAATAAGTGGTGTCTAAAGATTTTTAGATCAGGGATTCACCACCTCTCTTTGCAAGTTTGAGCTAATTGCATGGTTATTATTCATTTATACTTTAAAACATTCATTTGTGGGATATTTTTCAATATTTTATTCATTTCATTAGCCAAAGTACCTAAGGTTTATCATTATAAGTGATCTTAGGCACTCTTGGCGTGCCTTTCCTCACCCAAAATATTCATTTTCTACGTTATTTATCATATATCAGATTATGGAATTTATGGACAATAGAAATCATGTCCAATTTATAGAATATGATCAAGAGGTAAATCAAGTATATCATTTGTTCTTGGTTTTATGTGATTATATCTCACTCTTGTGTGGTAAAAGGTACTTGTTTCTTCATCCAAAGAGTGACATCATAGTGTTGATTTATATTTCTACTGTAGCATATTTATTTCAGATATCAACACTTAATTAATTATCTCCAAACCGTCATCAATTCACGCTAGCTCAACCGGTTAAGATGTGGGTTTCGTTCGCTAGGCAACCCAAGTTCAATACCCTTACAATGTGTTTAGTTAGGAGGAGACACCCAGACATCCAACCATGTAAGGGTTGGTGCGGCCTAGGCTGGGTGCAATCCCTGGGTGATTTTGATGACTTAGATGCCCCTGGGTTGTGGTTTCTTAGCCAATGGTTGAAATACTGGCCCTACAAGTGACGAGAATTTCTAACAAACAAAAAACAAATATCTCCTAACTCTCTTTATATTGTGGCTGCTATTTTCCTAGTTCTTAGTTGAATATTCTTAAGGGATTTGGATACTCCATTGGAACTGGTCTATCTAACTATATATAAAGGTGTGTGTTTTGGAAGTGACTTGTATCATAAGCTACCCCGAGTTATTGTATAGGTTCATTTTTGTGGATTGGGATACCTCCTATGGCTTCAAGGAGATGGAATAAAGTGAAGGGGAAATGGTGCTAAGTGAAAATGGTGTGTTCCTCGTGTTGTGCTTATCCCCATTATCACCTCTATGATGGCTACTAGTTTGAGTGGTAACAAATTTGATAGGTAGAACATTGAGCGTCATAAAGGGGTTGATGTAATGTATGGGGGTCACATCACAAAGGATGATGTTGCAAAAGGAACTAATGGTAAACATAATTTGATATTGGTTAATGATAAGAAGGTTAGGTTTATCATGGTGTACAACACGTTATAAGGATAAGGATGAAGAGTAGTAGGAATCTTAAGGCATTGCACAAGGTCAAGAGAATATAGGTTTTGCTAGTTTCCATTGTCAATAAAAAGTGTGGCCAATTGATCCTTGATCAAACAATTACAAGATAAAGGTAGGTGTGCCTAGTCTAATGATACTACTTGGGTCATTAAGAGGTAGGAGTAAACCCTTAGAAGGGGGTGGTCAATGGGGTTTGAGTATGTTGGAATGGTTGTAGCGACTAAGTTGTTTATCAATATATCGTGAAGGTTTGAATGAGGTTTGGGATGGGTGTGTCTTGGATTATGGTTAGGATTGTGAGAGAATGAAGGATGTATATTATTGAGGCATTACAAAACAAGAGCATGGATAAATGGTTTGTCCAGGGTGGGACAATAAAATAAAATCACTTCTAGTCAAGAAACCTTTAATAAACCCAAGATAAATTTGAGTGTAAGTACCTCTTCAAAGTCATGGTTTTGTATCTAGAGACAAAGTTTGGAGAATATGGTAATATAGTTGTAGACACTTTTAACTAGGTGTTGATGAAGTTGAAACTACTAACACATTAATTGTTGAATATAACCTAGTGGATAAAAGTGCCTTCTCATGGCTTGGAAAAGTGCATCCGAAGTAGAAATGGGATAGGGATTTGAAGAAGGATGTCTATCACTATGTTTGGTGTGATTTTTCCACTAGATATGAGCAATATTGTTGAGATAATAAGCTATAAACACCACAAGATGATAGGGTAGGGCATGTTTGAAAATATACCTAAAAAATGTGTGTCCAATAATCTAGAGTTTCCCCATGCATTTGACCATTATAGTGGGGGATAAAGAAGGTTGTGTCTAACTAGAAAGGAGAGACCCGAGTATGGATGGTATTTGATAAGGATTGAAGTAGTTCTATGATGGTAGTAAAAAAAATTGTAGGATTTGAGGAGATCAAGATGATTACCATTCATGTCTTTAAGTGGGAATAATAGAAATATATATTGATTGGGTGGGAGTGTGAACTACAAAGAAACCAAAAAAACCAATTGCTAAGGAAAGGAATGTATCTAATAGTAGAAGCCCTAGAAATTGAAGCTATGGTTGTGCCTTAGGGAAGCTTAGGTGGGAGGGATACCTCTAAAGAAACCAAAAAAATGATTGCTAAGGAAAAGCATGTATCCAATGGTAGAAGCCTCAGAAATTGAGGCTATGGTTGTGCCTTATAGAAGCTTAGGTGGGAGGGTAGCCTCAAGAAAACCATGTTTGAAAATTTGTTGTGGGGCGGGGAGGGAGGCCTCTAAAGAACCCTAATGCTTAAGTGATGAAGGAGTAGGACACAATATTAATACTATGATACCAAAAGATAAGGCGCCAACTTCCCACGAAAAAAAAATTCAGAGAAAGAAAATAAACAAGATGATGTAGTTGATTTGAAAAAGAAATATGTAACAATGAAAACACTAGAAAATGAGATTATATTAGAACATATATCTCACCTTATTCATTTGGATAAATGTCTTCAACATAGTTACTAGCTTGATGAGAATTGTGACCTCAAAACAAGAACTCTAGCTCATGATCAAGAATGTCAATATTCATCAAGGTATTATTGATGAAGGCACATCCACATGCTTGATGTCTGCTCATGTCTATAGGAAGTTAGGATCCCTTAAGATTATTCCATCTATGATTACCTTCTATGTGTATGATGGTTAACCCTCCCAACCAGAAGGGTTGTACAAAAATTGTCCAATCCAATTAGCTAGGAAGAAGGTCCTTCTTGATGTCGACGTTAAACATTCCCCCTTGTACTATAACATTATTTTAGGACATATTTTTATGTATGTTATTAAGGTAGTTTCCTCCTCAGTTTTCCATATGATTATCTCCCCCCCATGATGGGAATTTTTTTTCCACTGATCAACTTACTTACCATGATCCTAAATATCAACTGAATCTTGTCAACATCTTACCTTTTGTGGATAGGAATCAAACCATTCCTTCTTTCTCTAATGTTAGTCCTAGAGTCTTCAAATATTATACATCTAATGTGTATTATGGCGTTTCACCAATAATTACCCCCCGAGTACATCTAATATGTGCATGGTGGAAACATCCCAATAACCCATGGCCTCAACACCTTTGTTGTTCAAGGTTTCTTCCTTACAACCTTTTGTTGATCCCACAACTCCTGTATCGTCAACCCCATCATGGGGAGGGAATTCCCCTTCTATGACTCCCTTCATCCAAACACCTTTCTTATTTCCTCCTCCAGGAATAGTAAGAACCCCTGTGATGGATAAGTTGATTTTATATAATATTACCTTTGGGATCTCTATATGGTACTTGAATCCTCCCAGCCCTCTTGTTCCCTCTACGCCAGCTCCGCATTTGGTATTCACACATTTTCAACCTTCGAGTAGTACCCCTATGTCTTCTATGGAATATTCACAGACCTTCTCAACCTTGTTCCCTCTACGCCAGCTCCGCATTTGGTATTCACACATTTTCAACCTTCGAGTAGTACCCCTATGTCTTCTATGGAATATTCACAGACCTTCTCAACCCTTACCAATAATAGGAAAGGATTTTCCATAGGGGGGAAAGGTAAGAATACTAGGGGCAACACTAACTTTGGATAGGCTATGGCCACTCAAACCATCACACCTAGAGTCATTACCCCATGTGCTTTATGTGACCTCATTGGACACACAATGAACAATTATCCAACGCTCCCGAAATTGAAGGATATTTTTAATGCTGATGATTTGGAACCCAATCCATCCACTCCCATGGTGTAAATTTCTCTTCCTAAATTATTGACCAAGCATATTAAGTCCTTACACATGAATCATCCATATGCTTTGTGTGATACACATGGTCACAACTCTCATCATTGTCCTAAGCTACCTGAATTTTGCAATTCCCTCGCCATCTCAATTCCTCTCCCAAGGAGAAACCAACTCTAGTAGTGGAGGACCTTTCCATTTGATGTCAATAGTTTTTTTTTTAGATTGAGGGTAAGCCAATTGTATAACTTTCTATTCAAGTGCACATAACTCAACACAATGAAAACCCAACTAGTAAGTGTATGATTCAATGTATGTATATATTTATTTTACACAACAACTCAACATGAAAAGTAATTATAAGCATTAACCACACCAATTTAATGCTAACATACTAATCTTCAAGTGCATTTGTTCAAGCAAATGAGAATACCAATTTTTCCTTTAACTTGTCATTGTTTCTAATTGAATGGTCAATGGGAAAAAAATTATATTCATTAATCTGTATTTTTGTAAGAGATATCACTTCCAATGATATGAAGTGTTATCTCATTTAACTAAGTTTCATATGACATGGGAGATAGCCATTCTACTAAGTGCCAAACAGACTTGAAATTGGAGCCAACCACCATTCAAAATCGTGATAGGGGGAGAGATGATGTACATTAGGCCATGTACAGTCACATGGCCTATGCAGAGTCTTATTTAAGATGAAGACATTGCTTCATGGCCCCATATGGCCCTATACTTGAAAAACAAACGATCATATGACTTGTGGGTAAGAGAAAAACTGCCTAGCTAGATGAATTATAGCCTGGGAGGAATGCATATAGATTGTGGGAAGAGAGAAACACCCAACTAGATGAATTAGATCTCAGGGAACAAGAAAAATAAATCAAAATACAATCAATGCTTAAAAAGAAATGCATACAACCCCATGGGAAAGAGAAAAATGCCTAGCATCTCAAATCATCCAACAAACCAATTTAACAATCTCCTATAGAAGTGAAATGGCTCAATAACGATAAAAAATGATCTCATACTTCAAAGGGGATTGGATGATGGTCATTCCATAACTATTGGCATCCATACTTTGCTAATGGAAATTGTATTTTGAGTGAATTTAAGAGAATTATGAGATGGGACTCTTCATCATAACCATAAGTACGACCAACAATAACAATACAACATAAATGATAGCAATAATCTCACCCACAATACTACATAACATTAAAACGCATAGATAAATATAAAAACCATTCAAGGCACAATGGATGCCATATTTACCCTGGAAACCCAAATGAGAAAACTAGCTTTGAACAATTGCTTAGTCTATTTTGGAAATCTCTAGTTTACAATGAAGTTCATGGCTTTGTTTTGCTCCTTCTCCTTTGTATTCTCTCCTCCCCTCCCCAAACCAAAAAAAGGTTATTTGTGAAGTAAAGTACAATGAGAAATAGGGAGAGATGGGGTAATGGGAAGGCCAATAGGCATGACCTTTCATTTCCCATTCCTCGATCTTTTCTCTCCTATTATTATTTTTCTTTTTCTTTTTCTCTATTTTGCCTTATTTACTTTTACATTTGCATTGTCTTTAATAATTTATCTAACCTTCATTAATCGCCTAATTTGACTTGTAGTTACTGAGTATTACAACCTTTCTCTTGCTCAGATCCATTTTGGATCAGTGACTAACCCCTCCTCCAATATCAAAGTAAACATAGTATAATTCGAAGCATAATCCACAATAGTTTAAACCAATATAGAGAACCGTGACAAAACAAATCAACAACAACACATTCACACATCAACACAATGACATAGAGGCTTTTAAGTGGAAATCTAGAGTGAAAACCGTTGTCTCAAGATCTATCAGTTTTTCTTTAAATATTCAATCAATTCCATAAAATTTACATCATCATTATATCTAATCCCTTTCCCTTTACATCATACTCTTAATACAATGTTTGTTCATGTGTTTCCAAGTTGGAGGTCATGGTGGCACGATCTTCTCTTTTCCCTCTTCATCTGAAGTTCTTATCTCATTAAAATACATGCTATTTATCTTCTCCTCTTCAAGGAATTACTATAATTTCTCCATCAAACTGCTTGACCTTGTATCTTCTCGTAACTACCGCAACTTCCTCTTCACTCTCTTCACCTTATCAAACTATCAACATTTCAATTATTCGTGTTCCACTTTTGTGTCATCTTCTTCTCTCTCATGGTGTTTATATTCTTCCTAGGTGTCTATTTTATTTCCCTCTTTCACTTCCATGTGTCTACTCAACAAATTTCCATCCACCACATTGGCTCATCTATTTACCACCTCATCACTTTCCACATCATCAATCCATTCCTTTCTTCACCAAAGTCTTCATCACTTTGTTGCCCAATTATTGTACTAAGGCATGTACTTTATTTGTCGGTGATGCAATTGCATGAAACTCCTTGGGTTACAAAAGGAAATCATGCCCTCATGCCTATGAGGCAATTTATTTTCTTCATGAACAACTTCATCAATTGCTTCATTGTTGTACACTTTAACTTTGTAATTCAATGCAACTCAATATCATGGAAATACAGGATTTCATCTCATCACTCTTATTTTGTTGCAACACACTACACATGATTTCTCCTTGTTGTCATATTTGTCTCTGTTCATTATCACCACAATAACCTCATGTTCTTCTCAACCGCACATTTCCCACATGACAAAAATTGAGTCATGTCCCCACAAATACATTCCACTAGTTCATGTAGTTTACAAAGGTTCCTTCTATGTAGAAAACCACTTTTTCTCAAAACCACACAACATGGAGTCTCTTGGTCAACATGTTACACCTCTACCCAACTTAATTATTCACAATTTCATTAAAAAAAAACTTAGATACATACCTTCTTCAACATTACTCTTTTCACTTCATGTAACATCTCTCACACTATTTGCAACACCTCTTGTAGATTTCTTCATCTTCATTTCAACAATGCTCTTCCTTTCATCACTTCATCTCTCAATATTCATTAACTTTATCTTCCACATCCCCTTCATCTTCTGGGGCTTCTTCATCATCCACTTCTTCCTCATCTTCGGTTCTAATTTTGTTCTTTTCTTTTCTGTCCACTAGCTCTTTTCTCTATGTTGGCATCTCTTACATCCTAGAGTAGTACCCAACTTTGATACCAAATGATTGAAGGGTGGTTGACCACCCCACACACAATATCAAAGTAAACATAGTGGAATTCCAATCATATTTTACAACAATTTAAGACACATTCACAGAAATATGATAAATTAAATCAACAAAAGAAAATTTAGACATCAATACGTTGACATAGAATATTTTAAGTGGAAACTCGAAGGGAAAATCATTTTCTCAATATTTCTTCATTTATTCAATAAATTATGTGGAATTTATGTCATCATGGCAAGTAGGCCCTTGGAATTTACATCATATTTGTATTATACTCTATGTTTCTCTGCTGCCAGTTTGAACGATCCATAAACAACAAGCCTATGAATTGTCCATCTCATCAACATGGATATTTTATGGAAATAAATAATTGTTTCTTTGATATTTGTTTAGGTTTGGGATTTTGATCTTGGTTTACTTGTTATTCCTTGAAATGAAGGCTCTGCTTAATTCTTTTTATGATGCCCTATTCTTAGGATTGTAAGGAATGAACTTCTATTCCTAAGTGTTCAAACAAAGTGGTTCATATCTACTTGAAAAATCTTTGTCAGTTTGAATCACACACCAAATTGTTCACAACATTTGATCCAACAATTGTACCAAACAACAATATCGTATTCTATCTGGCATCAAGACCAACTGAAAAAACACTCTACCTCTTTACATGTCCATTCTTCTACATACATAATACATTGTATGGGAAGTCAAATCGTATAGACATGAATGGTGTTTTAATTGACTGTATTTTGGATATATTGAGCTAGAACAAATTTTGATTTTAGGTATACATAATTCACTAATGCTCACATCCTTAGAGGATTTAAGGGTGCTATAGGAGAAGTTAACATTCACAGGTTTTTGCAATCAAACTATTACACAACAATTATACCCTCGTTCCTTTAATTATAGTCAAGTCGCTTAAGAAATATCCCCTAGATAAGCCTCCATCCATGTAACTGAAGTGTGAAGGAGATGTGAAGTGTGAAGGAGATGTGGTAGCCATGATTTCATTGTAAAACGTGTTTGGGAATATAACACTCAACATTCAACAAAACGAAGAATCAATTCAGTGTGAAATCAAGCAATGTGTGCGACTATGCCCAATAAAAGTTATATATTCAAGCCAATATATAAGCACCACTCAAATAATTTCTATTCTATTTATTAACAGAACCATGGAATAATCACAAAATAAAAGAAATAAATCTATTGTTTTATCAATTCCATTGATTAAAGTGATCAACCAATAGGAAATTTGTTGTTGTGGATGAATTAAACAGAGCACAACTATCATTTTATATTAGCTATTTGATCAATATAAATGCCTATAGGTGAGAGTTAGTATTCTTGTAGCATGGTTTTCGTATTAAAAACACATAGAGACACAAAATTGAATCCATTACACCATAATGAAACTCACAACAAACATAGAGACTTTACCCTAGAAACCCAATAGGAAAAACAAATTACCATGGGGATTTTATTTTTATTAGGAAAATTNNAATAGGAAAAACAAATTACCATGGGGATTTTATTTTTATTAGGAAAATTTTACAAAGGTGAGCTATGCATTCCCAATTAATGATTTAATTCATTCTTACTCACTAGAAAACTTGAAAATGGATTTGGCTCAAAGACAACCTCTAATATTTGAACAAACTTCTTCTTCTGAGTCTCTCATGTTCTGCTACTTCCCCACTTCTTTATTTCCTTTCAAGCACTCTTTGTCTCCTCTCTTGAATGCCATTTATTCTCTATGAATTTCACATTTAATGGGATATCTTGGAAGGCCAACCATCACAATGGTTTGTTATCTTCCAAGTTAGTTTGGACTATTCACTCAAATTTACCAAAATAATTAAATTCTTATTACAAAGTTAAAAAAGAGATTTAATTAGGATCCAATTCAAATCACACCTACCCATTTTCAATATTTTGGTCCCCAAAATATTAAACTCCCTTCAATCGTCTTCTTCTTTTCATATACACACTTACCTCCATTGTTTCCATTAAGAAATGTTTGGTAGATCTCCAAGAAATGGCGCCTCGATTGCATGGTGGAAGATAAGAGTTGAATAGGGGTTGCCTTTGACATGAGCCTATTTTCCATCTCATAGCTAAAGATGACATTATCTACTACAATAAATCGTTGGAAGACCACTTCTCCTTAGGAAGTAGGTGCAAACAACTCTTCTTTCCCCTTGACCGTGATTCTCCAAGATTTCTCATTGGTTGTTGGATTCTTAGGATGGAGTTTTAGGTGAAGCCTCCAACATTTGGCCTCCCAATGTACAATCAATATGCAGTACCAACAATTATTCTTACATGGGATTCTTAGCCTTGTAGAGTGCCAATAATTTCTACCATTATGACCCATTTTCCTATAACAAAAACAAACCAAATTTTACCATGCATGTAATGTACCCACCCACCACCACAATCCAAGCACGATACTACTACCAAAATGCCCTTCAAGATGCTCTGATACCAATTTGTGACGTGCCTATTGTTGATATTATGGTAGCTGCAAGGAGGTATCAACTTCCATGTGTAACCTTTGACTAGAATAGAATATTATGGAAGAAAGAGAAACCCTAAACAGATGTGTGAAAACCCTAGAAGACAAGTCGACTCAGTAAAAGAATTAATATTAAAGTATTATCCTCCAAAAGGAAATGTTAATCCATATAGGTGACAAGAACCACTATAAATAGAGGGCACTTGAGCTCATTTGTACACACTCACCTCACTCACTATCTCAAGTATAACACAAGTTTGGAGCTGCAGCTGGAAGAATGGAAGGTGGATCTTCTGGGGTGATTATTGGTCTCTCTCTCTAGCACTATCTAGCCTAAGATATGCGCCCCTACCTTCTAGTATCTCTTGGTGGTGATCTTGGTGACATTATTAGTGGTATTCTTGGTAAGTGCAACTACAACTACAACTTTGGAGTTGAGTATTGTTCTTTTTCTGTGGTTTTGGGACTTTCTGTCTGGTGCACTATCTTTGGAGTAAGATGCACTCTCTTGGTTATGTGTTGGTTCTAGTGCTACTTCCAGAATCAATCTGTCTATAAAAGGTTATGGTGCTCAGGGGTGGATGTGTACCTATGGTTGGGTGACAATATTGTGATGTTGTCTATGGTAAAAATGAGCACATCGAATATTTTAACAGGTTATGGGCTCACACTACCTTCAGAACAGTCTAACTGCTAGAAGGTTGTTACAACAAATTTTGCCTCACACCATGTAACTTGCTTGGATGGTCTTTCATTAACCTCTGTAGACTCGAAGTCCCTCTTTTGTTCATTTCAGAGCCAAAAATACAAATTTTTCCACATATACACACCCTATCAGTTATACAACAAGCGTATACGCAGGTTGCTCCACTACAACCTGCATACATTGGGTTTGGTTCTCAAAATTAAACATTATGTCGGTTTTCCATTCCATGTCATGAGATCCATGATCCATGACCTTCCATATACTAGAAACACTCCGAATCAACCCTTTAGTTACATTTGAAGGCTATAAATTGAGCCATATCCAAACCTTGAGACAATTTGACATTTCAACTTTGAGAGAAAAGACACTCTGGAGAAATTTCACTTCATATTGAGTCTGCATCCCTTTGTCCTTGAAAGTTTGAACTTCTCGTGTTCAACCCCCAAGCTCTTCCTTCTTTGTGATGGAGAACTTCATTGACTCCTATATATGAGCTTGCCTTTGTGGAGGATTGAAGTGGTGGATTTCCAACTGGAGGGACTTATTTTTCTTGGTTCCAATATGTTCCGTTACATAAGTTTGCCACCTATGTACTTCTGTTGATTATTTTAATAGAAATACTCTTTTATCATCCAATTGATATCTTGAAAATATTTGAATTATTATTCCATGGGCGTATTTTTCATGCATGTTAATGCATTATACTAATTTATATGCTGACATTATATATTATTGCCATATGCTTGCATATCTTGGTTATTGAGGACAAGTTCCAGGTATAAAGCTTTAGGTCACGTGCTCAACGATGGTCTTCTTCGAACATTCGGACGAGGGATGATTTTAACCTTATCTTGTTAGAATTTAATTTATATAACACACTTGAGATTAGAGTTTATTTCTAAGTGTCATTCCGTCAGTTGTGGTTTATCCCTAACCATAGAGAGATTTTCCTTGTAACAGAATTGGCGACCATACTGGGAAAATATCTCCTTTTTGGGGTTTCAAGTGTTTTTCTCCTTGAGTTGCTCTCTATTAGCCTGAGTTTCCTTGTCACCTATTGTTTGAAAACCTATTTTTTTACCTTGCATCTGATTTCCTTGGCTTAACCCTTTCCCTGGTAGTTTTTTTTTTGGTATACACGGTTTTTCCCTTGACATACGCATACATACGTGAGATGTCTTCCTTTAGGGAGCATATATATGTGCTTGTTTCTCAAACAAACATGTACATCATCTCTTAAGTTTTGCTGGCTGAGTTTGGTGTTTGATGGGTGAGTTTTGTTGGTTGTTGAGGCTTCTTGGGTCCCTATTCTGACTGTTAAGTGCCTACAGAGTGATAGGAATCCTTTTTATTGTTGAATTTTTGGGTAGATTTATTTCTTGTCATATTTTTCATTGGTTGTCCTTGCACATTGGTTTGAGTGTTTGCTTCTTGGTATCCTTCTTGTATTGTCCCTTTTTTCTTGCGATAGGGTCTTCCTGTGAGGTTTCTATTCAGTCCTTGCATTTTATTTTATTTATATCGAAAATGCAATTTTTTTTTCTTATTTGCATTATGACATTTGCACTTTTGATTACTTTGCATTGATTTTGATGCATTAGGAGAGATTGAATTTCATTGAAATTGTAGAGATTTCATTGGAAACATTGCATTTAGAAGCATACCATCTCTTTGAAATTCAAGACTAGTACTTAGTAGTGTTTTTGTATTTTCTTCTTTTTATATGCTGAGTCCTAATACCATCAGTTTCACAACCACACCTCTTGAGTAAGAAGAAGCCATTAAAATTAATGCTGATTAATTAAAATTGATTAGAAACGATTTTATTTTTTAGGGTACACAAACAAGTATAAGACATAGGGCCTTGGAATAGGATTTTGCGAGTAAAATTTTCCAAGGCTATTAAACTAAACATATGTGTCTAACTAGGGAGTGGTGAAACCCATTTTGTAATCAGTGACGTCAGGAGGCTCCACTCACACCTGTTGAAAAGTCAACAAGAAACGTGTGTCTAATTTACTTTTCCCTTAAAT